>MU781246.1:8636-22402 GCA_026770625.1 Nicotiana glauca
AAATACATAGAGCATTATTTAAGGAAATAGCTTAGTAGCACACGGTTTGAACAAAAAATAAGGAAAGGCAATCAATCACATCCAGTAAAAATCAAAGTTTGAGTCTTGGTACGAATGAATCTAACCGAGAAAGATGAAGAGGAACTTAGTTTAAAGAAAAATCATCAACACTCAATCAGACCCCTTTAAAAAGGGACTCGGAATCAATCACAGGCTGGCCAAAGGCCTTTTGAAAGAGGAGAATGTCATATAAAAAGCATGCAGAGACAAAAGAGAGAGTTGTCGTAAAACTAGCAAGAAATCAGAGTAACCAAGAAGGTTAGGTTCACAGACTCGGAATGAGTTTGAAAGAGAATCAGGGTTATGAGTGGAACCCTAGTCCAAACACAAGGTCAAGCTTGTCAAAACCCCCCCAAATACTAGGGTTTCTAACTCGAATCAGATGCATAAATGAGAAAACAACGAATAGAATAGAATCAGTAGTCTCTTTCTTAAACAAACAGCAAGTTTGAAACGTAGGGAATACATTCAGGCAAAGCTTGTTACTCAAACAAGTTTAGAAGCGAAAAAGCGATACAGGTTTAGGAAAACAGTAGATGGAGCATGCTTAGGAAGAACTTGGTAAAAAAATTTGATAAGGCAAGCAAACATAAAAACCCCATTAGGAGATACATACAATAAAAATCACATAGCAGAGATAATCATGCGAGCTTAGGCTAAAGGCACAGGACAAATGCAAAGCATAGAAGGATCATGCTTAACAGAAAGAAAAAGCGGAAGATCAAATACGTGCGTAGCAGAGAAGAAACATACGAGATAAACACAGATGAAACACACATAAAGAAAAGAGAAGAAAGAATCAGAAAGTTTTTCCCAGAAACCCTAGTTTGAAAATCAAATGATTTTAAAAGAAAAAAAATTGGGGAAAACCTTTGAAATATCGAATATAGCACAGATATAGCATAGATCTAAGAGAAAACAAACAGAAAAACCTCGAATAGCTTTAGGTTTCTCTGAAACCCTAGAAATGAGAAGGCTTGGAAAGGGTCTGGTCTCGAATAGATCTGAGCCATAGCTAGGCTCTTAAAGCTCAAACACGTCGGAACACGGTCGGAGAGGCCATAGAACCATAGATCTGTGTAGGATCTGCTCGAACACCATCGAGGTCGGACCTCGAAATCTCGAACAACCAAGGCTTGGGGGGGAAGGAGGGTGAGTACAGGACTTCTAGGGCCTGAGAAGCCATGGACTCCGGTGAGATTGATCGGAGAAGACGAGGGAGGCAATTAGGGTTTCGAGTGCTAGGGAGCGTTTGAGAGAAGGAGAGAGTTTGGGGGCGGCTATCTGAGAGAAATGAGGGTTAGGGTTAGGTCGTTTGGGATTAAAAAGGAAAGGGTGAACGGTGATTGTTGATCTAAATGATCAACGACCAGGATTAAGAGGGTTATGGGTTGGGTCGGTTAAATAGGTATTGGGTCGGGTAACTGGGTTAAATTGGGTTAGGGAATTGGGCTGGCCCAATTGTGCATTAGGATTGGGGCCGATTGGGTTTAAGATTAAAACGAAATTGAGGCTATAATTGAAATGAAATGTGGCCAAAATTGAAATAGTCAGTTTTCCCCTGTTATTTTATAAAAATAGTAAAAATAATTTTAAAAGAAAATTGAAGATCCTAAACCAATTAATAATACATATGTATTAATTAATTAAAAAATATTAGAACTAATTTTACAATAATAAAACACTATTAATCGTAGAATAGGCTATAATTGCATTTATATGCAATTAGCTTTTAAAAATAACGAGCAATTTTGTAAAAATGTACAAAAATCACTTTATTTATATTTTGGTGTAAATATGAGATTAAAATAAATTATTCGTCAATAATGATAGTCTGGAAATAATTATTGAATTTCGAACTATAAAAATAGACAACAAATTGATTCTAAGAACTTTAAAAAATAAGAAAAAATACCAAAACTCTTGGGAATGCTTATATATGTATGAATATACTATTTTGAGAACATTGGGTGTATAAAATACATAGGGAAAAATTGGGTATCAACACCGAATACAATGCTAAATTTGCGAATAGGGAAAATGAGCGTGGGTGGATTGCGTCAGTGACAGCAAACGGGACTCCCGCGTGGATCAGCCCTCGGCACAAGATATATAAGGAGGATCTCACAAGAGAGGGTTGCTACTGGCTCAGTTTTGTTACTTCTCGATTGGTACCAACTCGGAATGAAACTGAAATCGCCATTGAGAAGGCCCTTCTCATTGCCTGTATAATGACTGGTATCAGGATAGATGTTGGAGCGCTGATCTTCCAAGAAATAGGGATCCGGGCAATGCAGCATGCTACTTCACTTCCCTTCCCGTGCCTAATCACAGCCCTTTGTAAAACTGTAAAAGTTCCCCTCATGCCACACTATGACAAAATCGGGAAGCAGACGAGGGATATTGATATCACTCACATCACTGATGTTGCTGCCCCACCACAGGTTCAGGTGCTGGACCCAATTGATCTAGAGCACAGCGACTCCCAGACTCCGGTGATTCCTCAGGTTACAGTGGCCTCCACTTCCACTTCCAAGCCTGCTTCTCAATCCACCACTGTCCAGCCTGCTACTGCCATTCCTGTTGTCTCAAAGCTTGGTCTACTGGCTCAGCATGCCAATGCCAAAGTAGACCAGTTTTTGAAGACATTGCCCACTCTCATAAAGCAAGCCCTGACTCCTATGCAATCCGCAGTGACAGCCCTCCAACAGCAACAATCAGTGTATGAGGATCATTTGTAGCAACTTGAGTTGAGGGTGGAGAAGATAGAGCGGGGTGAAGTTAGTGGGTTGCCTAGCCTCAAGGAGGAGGTTGCTTCTATGAAGACCGAGCTCCAAAAGATGCAAAACTTGGAGTTCGATCTATCATCCCTCCTTCGCACAGATGGCGATCAGGTTACATGCACAGCAGCTCCGGACTTGGGCCTTGATTTCTCTACACTTATGACTACCACTGCTCCTCCCACAAACGGGCCTCCCAAGCCTCTAGCCCCTCCCATATGCATTGACATTCCTGATGAGGAGGCTTCCGGATGATCTACTGAGTCTGAGAATGAGGAGACAGATGAAGGTGAGGAAGAGGTGAGTTTTGAATTTTCAGATGAAGATGGCCCTCAAGAGAAGGGAAAGAAGATTCTCACTCCGACTGTTGAGGAGGTGGAGCGAGCACAACTCGATAGCAATGAAACAATCGCTAGCAGATTTGGCCGCCACTGCAGATCTATCGGCCACTCAGCCATCATTGGGCGAGGCTTGCAGCTCACAGGTCCCAGCTCCAGTTATGGACCAGCTAGAGATCCCTCCTGCAGTTGTGATTCCTTCTCAGGCCGAGCTCTCAGTCCTAGTTCCAGCACAGGAGAGTGACCCTCCCAGCACAAAGCAGGCTACTGACTCCCATAGCGCTTTGCGCCTCAGGGAGCCCCCCCTTACACTCTTTGTTTTTGTTTCTGCATTGGGAGCAATGCATGGTCTTTAGTTAGGGTTGGTAGCCTTGTGATGATATTCTAGTAGCCTTTTGATAGTTTCTGTGACATTAGAAACTGTTGTATATATGTACTTCTTTGTGACATTAGCAACTGCTGGACATATGTGTATTGTGTGTCATTTGTATGTTAATATGGGTTATGTACATAAGTTGTATTGTTTAGTTTGTGAGCATGTTTATATTAGTATTTTTGTGATTTAGATGCATAAGTTATGGTACCCTTGTGAATATGATACACTTATGCATGTAAAAAAAACAAATTTGTAGTAATTAGCAATGAATTCCCTTTGGTTTTTCTTCGTCAGGTTCTTTTCCAAGGGTGTAATAGTAGAACCAGGACAGTAGAATGAAACACCTTGACATGTTTGGTGAAATTGTCTAGTATCAAGCATGTGTGTTTGTATATAGCATATACCCTTCCAGAGAAAGATATCAACTGTGTGAACTTGAGGCTCGCTCTGTGGCTCTATGTTTACCTAGAGTTATACTTGTACATATGATGAAAGCTTTGAGTTGCCAAGTGTTGACTCGAGGGTTTCAAACTATGTGAGCCAAACAGTTCGTGTGCCATGAGTGTGAAGTCTTTGTGTATATAACTCTCGTGTTTGCTTCTGCCATCTAGAACTTGCCCGGTTGGTCTTTCGATGCTTATAATAATTACACTTGGTTGGAGAGATGACCTTAGGCAGTCTTTGTGATCTTTCAAGCCAGTTAGCCTTTCAAGACACCCATTGTGCAGTTGATATCCTTAGTCACCCCATTTGAGCCTTTAACCTTTTTGTTGGTTACCTCATTACAAACCTTTCCTTTTTTGTAAAATCATTCCCTCTTTTGAACCCGCCCCTCCTTGAACATTGCGAATGAGGCGAAAAGCCTAAGTTGGGGGTGTGATGTCAAAATGGGAATTGGTAAGGTTGTACATTTAGGGTAGAATCATATACCTCAAAATGTGTGTGCTAAATTATTCTGGCTCCAAAAAAGAAAATATGTAAAAAAAAATTACAAAAAAAAAGAGAAAGGGAGGAATCTTTGTATGTATATAAATTATGGAGCCTTGAAGGAAATGAGAGAGGTATTTAAGGTTGTTCTACATTGGTAACTAAACGCCAATGAGGCTTTGTGTGTTGAAAAGGAACATAGTGCAATAGAAAAAAAATGTGAGTAGTGTTCAAGGAGGGTGAAGTCACTTGTATCCAAATGCTTATCCTACCCTTCCCCGACCTACATTACAAGCTTAAAAAGTCCTTATGGGATTTCCAACCGAGCGTTCTTAAAATAAAGCGATGAATTAAAATAAGGGAAAGCCTATGGTATGGTATGTTGAAACATTTGAAACTTTTTTTTTCCGAGAGTGAGTGTCTTTGTGAATTCGTCCCTTTTTGTTTTGATTGTCATTGTATATAATGTGATTTTGGGACTTTCTTTCTAAGTGAGGGCACATGAACTGTAAGGTTGAATATAAGTTGAGCTTTGGAGTCAAATACAAGTGCACTCTGCTGAGGGTAGCACTTAGTCACCTTGTCGGAGGCTCAAAATTCACAAGTTGATTAGTTTTCCTTGTATATATTGATTGGTTCGGGAAGGGTAAAACAATAGAAATCACATGCTTGAATTACTAGCAACAAACACCACCCATTGTCATTTCTGGTTCATGTTCTG
Organism: Nicotiana glauca; assembly: GCA_026770625.1. Classification (NCBI taxonomy): domain Eukaryota; kingdom Viridiplantae; phylum Streptophyta; class Magnoliopsida; order Solanales; family Solanaceae; genus Nicotiana; species Nicotiana glauca. Next base: position 13,839 of record MU781246.1, read on the forward strand.
TAAATAGAGTCTAGAATAGGATAGTGTCATGTTAATTGCTTGGGGAAAAGCAAGAGTTTAAGTTGGGGGTGTTGATGTGCCGGAGAATTTTGGCACATTTCAAAACTAATTGCTTAGATTTTAGCTTGTTTTATGCAATTATCTCCTGTACTTATGTAATTTTGGTGTTTTTACAGTACATAAGTACTACGGACCCAGGAGCATGGAAATGAAGGCTAAAAGACAAAAAAGAGCAAAATGTAGCAAAAAGGTGGTTCTGCGACACATTATGTGATCGCATATCACCTATGCGATCCGCAGAATGAACACTCAGATCGCAGACAAAAACAGATTCCTGGGCAAATTTCAAGTCAAGAATGCGGTCCACTATGCGATCGCAGAACCTGTCTGCGAGCCGCATAGTGAACCGCAAACCAACCATGAAGGATGTTGAAGGACGAATGTGTGATGCAAAATGCGATCGCGGTTTTGCAATGTGAACCGAAGAGCTGGAATGCGATGAAGATGTGAAAACTAGGGTTTTAGTCTGCGATGGAGACGTCCAAAATGCGGACTGCATGTCACTTATGCGACAAGAATGCGGTTGCATTTCTGACCTGAAAGGGTATTATTGTCCGCTTTTTGTCCCGATTTTCAGTCCACTATAAATAGCTTTATGATGTTTTTGTGGGGGAAGGAAGTCCAGTTTTTGAACTACATTCCAAGACTTTAATACTCCTCACTTGTGGAGTCTTTTAGAAGAAGAATATTCACTTTGTAAGCTTCATGGCATTTATTATTCTCTTGCTTTTGTATTTTAGTATGAGTAGCTAATTCTAAATACTAAGGTTGTGGACCCTAAATGAGTGTTATGTTAATTGGTATTTAATATTGAATATATATATATAATGGTTGGTTGATATTTATTTACTTCTCGTGCTTCATTTATTGTTGGTGGTTACAAACATTAACAAGTGCCATTAAATTCTACTTGGCTTGGGAAAGTGGGTTAGAATTTGGTAGAAGTAAATATCAAAGACTCAAGGTTTTAAACCTTGTTTAATAAAATCACTTAGGGATAAGTGGGTTTTATTTGGCATATATTGATTGTTATTAATTGCAACTCTTTTGCATATCAAAAGGACCAACCATTAGAAGTATATCATATTAACACCGACAACATTACATTTCATTAAAGGGGACACAACCTTGGTTTCAATCCTATTAATTACACTTTCACTATTCCAATTAGTCATGACTTCAAAACAAACTCAATTCATACCTTTGTCACTATTAATTCACGCTCTTGTTACCTTTAACTGGATAGAATTACGACTTTAGTCGAGCAACACACTATTCTAGTAACCTTTTCACACTTATTCCCTGTGGGATTCGACCCCAACCATGTTGAGTTATTATATTTGACATCGACCACCTTACACGATTTATTAAAGTGTAATTTGAGCGTATCAGTAATTAATGGGATGAACGGCACTAGGGTCATAGCATCACCTAGGTGGCTAATTAACAGGTATATGCTACTAAGGATAGATTGACATATTTGGGGTTTATGCTATAACCGTTGCCCAATTGCACCCACTTTCACACCTCTTGGTAGAGAGAGTGATTTTTTCCAATTGACTCTCTCGAGGCCAATTGGGTAGGCCAATTAGACCAAGCAACTAGGGTTCAAGTAGGGTGATTACTCTCTCGATGTTTAACCCGTTAATTGGGACTACCATTTCTCATGGGTCCATCCTAATTCCTTGTTGGGTCAATTTTGGGGTCATGGACTCTCTTTCTCAAGAAGAGTTAAACTCACAAAGCTAGAATCAGTGTTTGCAACTACCAATCCTTAATTAACACATAAAATTAACCCAAATAACAAATACCCAATATCAATCTAACCCTAGATGGAAACACCCATCAATTACCCACACTAGGGTTGAGCCACAACCCTAGCTAATGAGTTTAGCTAGACATAATTAAAAAAGAAACAGAAGAAATAGATGAAGAACTAAACATATTAATTGATTACTAAGATGAAATTACAAGAATCTATTGAGAATAGCTTAAGTGCCAAAAATGGCTAGTATCTCGGTCTCCACGACAGCAGCTCTGTTAATAATACAAAACTTGACCTTAAAATGGTAAAATGTTCTATTTATAGTGGCTGGAAAAACTGGACAAAAATACCCCTGCAGGGTCAGTGCGGGCCGCACAAACATGACCACAGCCGCACTGGCTCTTTGACGTCAATTTTCATCTCTTTGAACTGTATGGTGCGGGCCGCTTAAAAGGGTAGCACGGCTACGGAAGGCTCTGGCGCGGACCGCATGAATGAGATCACGGTAGCGTGGCTTGCTTTTGACCAAAATGATATCTCTCTGAATCTCTTGACGCGGGCCGTGTAAAAGGGTAGCGCGGCTGCGGAAGGCTCTGGCGCAGACCGCATGAATGAGACCGCGGCCGCGTGGCTTGCTTTTGACCAAAATGATATCTCTTCGAATCTCTTGACACGGGCCACATGAATAAGTAGCACCGCCGCGTAAGCCGAACGCTGGCTGCATGGATCTGACCGCAGTCGCGTTGTCAATGTTCTGAATATGCCCATCTCTAAACCTCCTAGTGCGGCCGCGTGCACTTTTTTACGGTCCCCACTAGGTTCTCTATTTCCTTCACTTCACTTGGTCTTTGATACTTGAGCAGGTTTCACTCCGTTTTGAGTCGATCATTGACATTTCGTTACTTTGTTGCTTAAATCTGCAATCAAGCACAACCTGTGAGAATTTTGGGACTATTTTGTATCAATTTATACTCAAAGCATAGGCAAGTAGGGGTATAAAACACGTTAAAATCCTACTTATCAACTCCCCTAAACTTAAACCTTTGCTTGTCCTCAAGCAAACAAAATAAGACCCACCCCTTAACGGAATATCCAAGTAATTCTAGCTATCCTAGAGTAACCTCAATAAGTACCAATTGGGACTAACAATTGCCCTCAATACAAATACATTTTAAACTTTGAAAACTATGGATCAAGCGTGACACAAGAGCAAGAGTTGACACATTTCATCAAAGAACTTCTCTCAATTACCTTGGTCATTGTGGAACCCAAACTCACACATCCTCAACTCTCCCTAAGCGAACCTCACGTTTTAGAGTATTGACACACAGACTAAGGTTGATGGACTTTCACTTATCTCTCTCAAGAAGAAGGTCACAAGTCCGGCTTTAGGTACCATATGTTATCCCCTTATGTAAGTGTCCACTAATGTAGGCTTTCTTCAACTCAAGATCATATAGAGCTTTTGTGGAGTCATTATGAAGGCTTTTGGGTAAGGGTAGGACATGTTTTTTGTTCAAATGGGTCCAATTTTCCCTTAAGCACTTCATTTGATTCATTTTGGCACACTTTCTTGACACATTTGAGTATTTCACTTCTTTTCAAGGGGTTAGAGGGACACATTGCCACTCTTTCTTATGCAATTCAAAACATTTCTCCTTTTTTCTACTTTTTCCACACCTTTTTCACTTTTGTTTCCCTTGAATCCCTTTTTTATTCTTGTTCACATTTGTCTTTCTTTTTGTCTTTTTGTTTTCTTTCTTTTTCACTGCTATCCTTTTCTTTTTGCTTTTGTACCTTTTACTACTTTGTTTCCTTTCTTGTCTCTCCCCCCAAACTTAGACATTTGTCATTACTCAAGGGAAGATTTGGGTGCCAAGAGAGGGTATGTTTTAGAACAGGTATAGGCTTGTAACATTGGTTCTTGAAAGAAAAGGGTTCTAGGCTCAAAAGGGTTAACTAGTGATTATTTCATTGGTAGGCCACGGAATTGTTCAACTTAACATTTGGATCAAGGAGAGCCTATAATCACTTCTCAAGTCAAATTTCACCTAGGATTTCGCCTCAAAAAACATTCAGGGCAAGTTTTAGACCATTAGCTCGTGACTTGCACTCACAATTCGATTCCTCACCACACATGCTAGGGGATTGCTAAAGACATCGAGTCGAGGGGCCACAACGACCTTAGTTACGATTCAAGTGCACAATGGTCCAAAAAGACCACATGATGATTGTTTGGTCAATACAAGAGTCTTAAGGCCATGACTTTCACCATCCTAAACACAACATTATGTCTTTGATAATGGGATCATAGGCAAATGTGCTAGGCCCAAGTGAATCTTTGCCTGAGGAACCCTTAACTATGACATATCAAAAACAAAAGAAAAATCAAAAATGGACTCAACCCCTTAAGAAGGTTGTCACGCCATCTATCATTGGGAAAAGCCACCAGGTTCGCACAATACTCCACCCTTGGAAAGAACCATGGCATTAAGAAAACCAAGGGCTTATTGAAAATGCCAAAAACAAAACAAAAGGCTACGAGCCTATCTACAAAGCTAAAAATGAAAAATGCAAAATTTTGCGAAAATAGAAAATCGAATGAATATGTACAATAGGGGAGTAGAATATACAACGGGGGATGAATATATACAGAAATATAACTTTATATATAGACCAAGAAGAACATAAAAAGTATGATAAAGGTAGCTAAATGTAAAGTTATATACATCCTAAAATAGAAAATCAAAGTAAAACAAAAACTATCAATCTATATATACAGTCATCCAGATAATCAAAAAGTAGGGCGCACCCCCACGAATAAGAGCTAGCATTGACCCCAATTCCAACTACACAAATAAGCATAAAAATCAGTGAAAGGATATAGAAGAGCTCCCTAGGACTGGTCCGTCTGCATGGGATCCTCAGTGGTCCCCTGGTCCTCTGTATGGGTGGGAACCTTATACTGGTTCCTGGATTCCTGCTGCTCAGCTGCTGGGACTAGGGCCTGCTCCTGGACTGGCTGAATGATAGGTACCTCATTGGAGGGGACCTCCTATGGGTCTGCCAGCTCAATGAATGCATCAACTATGCGGAGGAGCTTTCTCTTCTTCCTTGGAAGCCTGGGTGCCTGCTGTTGCTATGGCTGTGGCACTGGTGCTACTGCTGGAGGGGTTGGATCCCCGAATAACAAGTCTAAAGGTATCTAGTCTACTAATAGCTTGTCCACATCCGTCCTTAGCACTTTCACCGACTCTTTGGAAGCCCGAGACTTTCTCATTTTCTTATGCTCTCTGGTAAGATCCGCTAATGTCTTGCCATGTAACTCCACCGCCTTAGTCAAGGCATCCTGAGTCCTCATAATCTTCTCCTGGTTGTCCAGGAGTGTCATTAAAGTATCCTCAATGGACTGAGGAACCTGAACAGTGGGAGGTGCTGAATGGGCCTCAACTGTGGCAGATAATGTCGATAACTTGGATGTCGCAGCTAACATCCAGTTGTACAAACTGGCCAAGGTATGGCTCAACTGATGGGCCGTGAAAGGGTGAGCTTGGGAAGATGGGACTCCCGGACCAGCTAAAGTGCTGGGCCCAGCAGAAGAGGAGGGTCCCGAAGGCAAATCAACCGCAGTAGGCATGGAGGGAAGCTCGGTAGAAGGCTCAATAGATAACTCCACCACAACTGGCTCTTTAGACTAGCCAGTTGGGGCGGAAGCAGGTGCCTTGTACTTCTTGTCCTTTAGGTTGTCCGGCCCCTGAATGCTAACCATGAGAACGGGGCAACCGATCTTACTTTCACATCATATGACTTTTTCTTTACTTTGAAATTCTGGAAATACATAGTGAGAGTGTTGGGAAAAGGGTAATTCCTATCATGCTCTCGTCCCACATCAGCAATCATACGAGACATCACATTGCCCACATTGATAGGGTACCCGACCATAATAGACGCAATCAACACAAGACGCTGAAGAGGAATAGTCTAATCGTGGGTAGAAGGGTCAAGCCGACTGCACACATATGTCAACCACCCTCGAGCCTCAAAGTTGAAGGTCTTCCAGAATATTTTCTTCCCTACTTGCAACCAATTGAGCAACACCCGGGTGGGCCAAGTACCTAGCTAACCAAGGGCGAACCTCTTCCCCCATTGCCAATTTCTCATTGTACTGGGTTTCATCCTCGTCATCAAACCCCAAGTACTCATTGAACACTTTCCCAGAGAATACAACACTTTTGTTTTGCACTTTGGTTGCAATTGAGCCCTTTTTTACGTGGGCCACATTGTAGTAAAACTTCTTCACCATATGCTCATTTGCATCCACTAACTCATCCCGAAAGTGCTCCCATCCCGCTCTAGTATGGAATTGTCTATGTACATTATGGAGTAGGGGTAGCAGGTCAGTTATAATGATACTCCTCTCTGGAATCAGTTTTCGCACTGGCCACCACTCTCAGAACTTGTGAAAAGCCACTTAGATAACAAAGCGATCCTCCCAAACCTCCGGTTTTCTTGTTCTTTCAACACCCCCAACCTGGGGCACACCACTGTCCGGTACCTCATCGTCACCATTGGTCGCACCTTCTGCACTCTCCCCAGATACTGAAGCTGCGGAGGAGGTGGAGATTTTCCCACTACTGGCTGCGGACTCATCAGATGAGCCTGAGACTACATTTATTGGTCTTTTATGGTGGGTGATGGTGGAGGGGTATCAGTTAGGTGGAGGGAGTTGGTTATGTGGGTTGGGACAAAATCTGAGGAGATATCTTTGGAGGGCACATACTCACTCCCCAAAAAATGGGAGGCAGCCTTGTCAGCAGCCCGTATCAATTTTTGGGTCTTTTTAATGTTCTCCCTAGCCTGGGGAGTGAGTTTTGCGATTCTCTTGCCTTTACCCCCTCGGGAGGAACCACCTCTCCCGGGTTATTGTGTTTGTTTACTGCCTCTTTGTTTAACCATGATCTGCAAGAACACGCATCCAACATTGTTAGTTTAAGCACGGGCAATGTATCAATTATCGAAAATAATTACAGAATAGCATATGAAAAAAAATTGCAGCAACCATTGCAGAATAGGCCACCGCGGACTGCACTATCAGGAGTGCGGCCGTGTTAGAGGCACCACGGACCACGCTATGGCGACCGCGGGCCACGCTAAACAAACCCCAGAATCAACACCTCTCTGAACCTCCAAATTTGGTCCGCGTGAAATGGGAGCGCGTCCGCAATGGGCTAGCACAGACCGCACAAAGAGGGATGCGGCCGCGCTGGAGCAGGATAACTTTCAGTCATTTTAACTGTGCGGACCGCGCGAGAGTGACCGCGGGCCGCACTGAGGCCATCCTAGGGACTAAGTTAGGGTTTCACAAATTCTTCCATTTTTGTTCAAATTTTAACCCCTACTTGTCTCTACTTAGTTACCCAATCGTTAACTCCGCTAAACTCCCAAAAACTAATCATAGAATCTACCCTAGACTAACAGTTTGAATGAAAATAGGAAGAAGAATCAGAAATTAAACTAATGGGCAATAACTAAAATGAAAAGTAAGAAACTAATTGATCATGAGTGCTTGAGTTGTTACCAGATTGATGATGAATGAGTGCAGTAAATCCAATCACGCAAGAAAATTAGTCTTAGAAGAAGATGAACAGTAGAATAGGGCTCAGGTTTTTAACTTTGCGAAAAGTGTAAGGTGAGGCCCCGGGTCTCTATTTATAGAAAATTGTAGGCCCCGTACCTATCTACCAGCACGGCCATACAAAAGCGACCGCGAACCGTGCTGGGCTTGAACATGAACCCTTTGAGAAAGCAGACCACGTGAACCGCACAAAAAGGGACGCGGCCGCGTGTGTCCACTACGGACCGCATTAACATGACCGCGGCTACGTGGAGAACTTTGGAGACTATTCATTCTCAACTCATGCCAACGCGAACCGCACAAAGTGCTCCGCGGCCAAGCTGGCAACTTCAGAGATGGTGCACCTTTTATACTTTGTTTTGCACTGCTTCAACACAATCCCTGCAACATCTCACAAACAATCAGCTCAAAAATCCTAAGCTACTAAGAAAATCAAAGAGAAAGAAAAAGACATGGGTTGCCTCCCAAGAAGTGTGTCACGCCCCAACCTCGGGAGGCGCGATCGGCGCTCAATCGAGTGACCCCGACGGAGCAAGCCTTATCGAACACTTCCTACCCCAAACCAATATGAATACGGGACCTATGCCTTTCATTAATACAGACGAGAATGCATGGTACATATTATAACATTGGTTCATTTTATATTACAAAGATTTACCGTACATAAGTCAGCTTCAAGGATTCCATTAAAGTTACGGTTTAAGGATATCACAAGTTTAAGATTAAAACATATACATATAGTGGACTCCCCGAACACCCGTACATAATGCACACTAGTGTCTTTGGAGCCTCTAAGGATACAACAGATAAACATGACTATGCCGGCAACAAGGCCCCGGCCATACCTCAAAAGCGGAAATTTGTAATAACAAAAGATACACTATATAGACCCATGGAAGATAAGGGGCTCACCAAGACTTCGAGTAGATAGATGCTCTCCTACACACGGTCAACACTGTTCGCTATGGAGCCACCTACAATCATAACACGAATGTAGCACCCCGGCAAAATGGGCGTCAGTACATTTGAATTGTACTGGTATGTATAACTAAACACCATTTTACCAGAAAGAACTATCAAATAGATACAAGCAATTAATACGGG
>MU781246.1:23422-65591 GCA_026770625.1 Nicotiana glauca
CGGTCCGCATTTCGATTATGCGACCGCATTTCGACCGCATAATTGACTTCAATTTTAACCAACACTCTGATTCACTCTGTGGCAGATATGCGGTCCGCATTTACATTCTGCGGTCGCATTCTGGACCACATTTCTTGCATTTTTTTCTGGAAACTTATTCTTGACTTTTTAATGCACTATTCAATCCAAAAAGAATATCTATGAATTTCTAACACATGCTCCTAACTTGGCACCACTGAATTCGGGTTCTTAAGTAGGAATTTCACGAGGCCTTACAAAGTGCCTGATTTAACATCGTGGCACGACGCATGTTACCATTGTATCACTTTAAATGAATGAGTGACACCACGTAGATGTCATCAAACTTCCCCAAATAATGCTTGACACGATGTCCATTGACTCGGAAAACTTCACCATTTTTGGTCTTGAGATCAATAGCACCAAATGGGGTTACACAAACAACTTCAAATGGACCACTCCACTTCGACTTAAGCTTTCCCGGAAATAACCTCAACCGAGAGTTGAAAAGAAGAACCATATCACCAATCTTGAATTCCTTTCCCCGAGCATATTTGTCATGAAGATACTTCATCTTGTCTTTATACAAGGACGAGTTGGAGTAGGCATGAAATCTAAACTCGTCAAGCTCATTGAGTTGCTCAACCCGGATATTCGCCGCAACATCCCATTCTAAGTTCAACTTCCTCAAGGCCCACATAGCCTTGTGCTCCAATTCCACCGGAAGATTGAAAGCTTTTCCAAATACCAATCGGTAATGGGACATACCAATCGGGGTCTTACAAGCCGTCCGGTATGCCCATAGAGCGTCATCTAACTTTTTTGACCAATCGGTTCTATTAGCATTAACCGTCTTGGACAAGATACTCTTTATTTCACGGTTGGAGACTTCCACTTGACCACTAGCTTGAGGATGATAGTGGGTAGTCACCTTGTGATTTACTCCATACTTGGAAAGCAATGAATAAAAAGCTTTATTGCAAAAGTGAGACCCCCCCATCACTAATGATAGCACGAGGAGTGCCAGACCTTGTGAAGATACTCTTTTTCAAAAATTCCACCACACTTCGGGCTTCATTGTTGGGCAAAGCCACTGCTTCAATCCACTTTGATACATAATCCACCGCCACCAAAATGTAAGTGTTCCCACAAGAGCTCACGAAAGTACCCATAAAGTCGATACCCCAAACATCAAAAATGTCCATTTGTATTGAGAGGCATCTCATCCTTTTTAGAAATTCTGTCGGCCCTTTGACATGCGTCACATCTCTTCACCAAGTCACTGGCATCCTTAAACAACGTTGGCCAATAGAAACCGCAACTCAAAACCTTTGAAGACATCCTCAACCCTCCATGGTGGCCACCATAGGGAGAAGAGTGACAAGCCTCCAATATGCTCAATTGTTCACCTTCCGGGACACATCTTCTTATCACACCATCCGTAAATTTTGAACAAATACGGATCATCCCAATAAAATCCAAGCTATCCCGCTTGAGTTTCCTCCTTTGGTTGGAATAGAGCTCACACGAAACATTTCCGGTCACAATAAAGTTGGCGATGTCCGTGAACCATGGCATGCCACACATAGAAACGGAAAGAAGTTGCTCGTCGTGGAATGTATCATTTATATCAATGTCGTCATATGGCCTCCCTCCTTCCTCTAACCGGGAAAAATGGTCCGCAACTTGATTTTCACTTCCCTTCCGGTCCATTATTTCTCAGTCAAATTCTTGAAGAAGTAAGACCTATCTCATCAATCTTGCTTTAGAATCCTTCTTGGTCATCAAATATCAAAGGGCGTCATGGTCCATGTGCACAATCACCTTGGCCCCCATAAGAAAAGGTCGAAATTTCTCCATAGCAAACATGATGGCCAATAACTCCTTCTCCGTCACCGTGTAATTTCGTTGAGCTTCATTCATCATTTTACTTGCATAATACACGGGATGGAACATTTTATTGACCCGTTGACCTAACACCGCCCCTACCGCAACATCACTTGCATCACACATATGTTCAAAGGGAAAACCCCAATTAGGTGCGGTGATGATAGGAGTTGTGGTCAACTTGTGCTTCAAAAGCTCAAAATCCTCCATGCATTTTTCATCAAAGATAAACTTGGCATTTTTCTCTGACAATTTGCAAAGTGGATTCATAACCTTCAAAAAGTCTTTAATAAACCGCTGGTAGAACCCGACATGCCCAAGAAAACTCCTCACACCTTTGACAGAAGTAGGGGGAGGAAGCCTCGAAATGACCTTGATTTTTGCCTTATCAACTTCAATTCCTTGCTTTGAGATCGTGTGTCCCAACACTATACCTTCTTATACCATAAAATGGCATTTTTCCCAATTGAGAACAAGGTTAGTTTCTTCGCATCAAGCCAATACCCTATCCAAATTCACCAAGCATTCCTCAAACGAATCCCCAACCACATTAAAATCATCCATGAAGACCTCCAAGATATACTCCACCAGGTCAGTGAAAATAGCCATCATGCAACGTTAGAAGGTCGCTGGAGCATTACATAGTCCAAATGGCATTCTCGAGAAAGCGAACGTGCCATAAGGACATGTCAAGGTCTTCTTCTCTTGGTCCTCCGGGGTAATGAGAATTTTATTATACCCCAAGTAACCATCTAGAAAACAATAGAAAGTCCGGCCCTCAAGACGATCGAGCATTTGGTCAAGGAATGGTAATGGGAAATGATCTTTTCTTGTCACCTTGTTAAGCTTCCTGTAATCCATACAAACTCTCCAAACCGTAACTGTCCGAGTAGGAATAAGCTCGTTGTTGGCATTGGTCACTACCGTTATCCCACCTTTCTTTGGCACACATTGTACCGGAGAGGTCCATGAGCTATTGGAGATCGGATAAACCACACCGGCATCAAGCCACTTGATAACCTCATTTAGTCTTCTTTGATGTTCAAGTTAAGGCCTTGCATCCTCCTCCAAGATGATTTTATGCATTTAAAATGTGGGTATTATCCCCCAAATATCGGCCAATGTCCATCCAATTGCCTTATTACGCTTTTGAAGAACCGCCAAAGTGGCGTCAACCTGCATGTTAGTTAGGCAAGAAGAAAGAATAACTGGAAGAGTTGAATTAGAGCCCAAAAATTCATACCTGAGGTGTGGAGGGAGTGGCTTTAACTCCAACACCGGTGGCTCCTCAATCGATAGCTTGGTTGGTGGAGTTTTGCAGTTTTCAAGGTCCAAAGATAACTTTCTAGGCTCATATGAATATGAACCCATACCATGCAATGCATTAATGCACTCCACTCTACCGGCATCATCATTGACATCCATGTTAAGAAGCACGGCCTCAAGCGGATCTTCAACATTTACCATGGAACTTGTGTCATCCACTATAACAGTTGTGACAATGTCCACAAATGAACACACATCCGTGCTATTGGGTTGTCTCATTGATTTGCAAACATGGAATACCACCTTCTCATCTCCCACACGGAATGTCAACTCACCCGCTTCAACATCAACCAATGTCTTCCCCGTAGCTAGGAAAGGTCTCCCAAGAATGATTGGAACTTCAAAGTCCACCTCACAATCCAGTATGACAAAGTCAGCCGGCAATATGAATTTATCAACACGGACAAGAACATTATCAATTATTCCCAAGGGTCGCTTCATCGATCGATCCTCCGTTTGAAGTCTCATTGAAGTTGGCCTAGGTTGTCCAATTCCCAAAGTCTTGAAGACCGAATAAGGCATCAAATTAATGCTAGCCCCCAAGTCATAAAGGGCTTTGGCAAAATCTGCACGACCTATAGTGCAAGGGATAGTAAAAGCTTCGGGGTCTTCAAGTTGGCCATGGAATGCACTATAGAACTCACTTGATGCGTCATTTTAATTGTTTCACACTCCATCGACCTCTTCTTTGTTACCAAATCCTTCATGAACTTTGCATACCCCGGCATTTGTTCAAGTGCCTCTACCAACGGCACATTAATAGTAAGACTCTTCATCATCTTGATGAAATTTTTTGAATTAATTATCTCCTTTTTGCTTTGCTAACCGTTGAGGGTAAGGTGGAGGTGGCCTAGGCAAGGGTGCCCTGGACTTGGGTACAACCGTCTCAGGCATGTTAATCATGTGTTCCCTAAATGGGTTCACGGCATCTTGAGTCTCTATCCCGGCCTTATCATCAATATCAATCCACACATCATTGTTCACATTTGGTTCAACCACATCTTCAACATTCAAAGGCACATTATCATCATGCAACTCAACTTCGTCAATCACAACTTGACTTTCATTCGAGGCATGCACATCACCGCCTCTTCCACTCCTTGTTGTAACCACCATCACATGATTGTTACCTCCCTTCAGGTTCACTATCGTATCACTTGGTAGAGCACCCTTAGGTCGAGTATTTAATGATTGAGAGATTTGGCCAAGTTGCACCTCCAAATTTTGAATAGAGGTATTATGAGAAGCCAATTGAGCATCGGAGTCTTGGTTCTTCTACATTATTTTTTCGGACATCATTTCTATTCTCCCCATATCACTACCCGAAGAACTAGACCCTTCAGATTGAAAGGGAGGTGGATTGTTTGGTTGTTGGTACATGGGGGGCCTTTGAAAGCCTTGCCCCCGGTTGCCTTGATTTCCACTATTATTCCACCCTCCTTGATTGTCGTTGTTGGTTCTCCAATTGTTATTGTTTCCGTTCCAATTGCCTTGATTGTTACCTTGGTTACCCCAATTGTTGTTTTAATTGTTGTTGTTCCAATTGCCACCACTTTGTTGATTGCCCCAATTTCCTTGGGGACGCCATTGTTGATTCCCTTGATTTCCTCTATTCCCTTGGTAATTATTGACATTCTTCGTTTTGCTCATCATAGCACTCATTCGAATAACCACCACCATCATTGTTGTTGTCAAATTGCTCACAATTACCTTGAGGTTGTTGTTGCCCTCTTTTCCTCCTTTTTAACATAGAAACATTTTCCATTGCATTGACTTGGTGCAGGTTTTGGACTTGTTGCAATTGCGCCTTCGCCAATTGATTCATAGTTGTTGTTAGCTCGGTAATAGATTGGCCATGATCATGCAATTCCTTATGCAAATGGATGACTGTGGGGTCACCTTGGGGCACATTTGCTCGACTTTGCCATGCCGAAGAGGTATCGGTCATTTCATCAAGTACATCACATGCCCTCTTGGTAAGAAAGTTTCATGAAGTTCCCTCCGGCTAATTGGTTCACAATGCACTAATTCGTGGTGTTGATGCCCCGATAAAAAGTTTGTTGTATCATTGCCTCGGTCATGTCATTATAGGTCACTCCGTCACCATTGTTCTATATCTTTCCCATATCTCGTGCAAAGGTTCTGTTGGCTCTTGCTTAAAAGCTAGAATTTCATCCTGAAGAGCTGCCATATGACTTGGAGAAAAGAACTTGGCAATAAATTTGTCCGCCAATTCATCCCATGTAGTGATAGAATGATTGGGGAGCCTTTCTAACCAATCCAATGCTTTACCCCGAAGAGAGAACGGGAAAAGCCTCAATCTCAGCGCATCCTCGGATACTTTTGTTTGCTTGCTCCCCCAGCATGTATCTACGAACCCCTTCAAGTGCTTGTAAGAATTTTGGTCGGAGGCGCCCGTAAAATACCATCTTTGCTCGAGCAAGGTCAACATGACATTTGTGATTTGAAAATTCTCCGCCCGGATTCGGGGAGGAACGATGGCACTCGCATATCCTTGATTCGGGAGGACTCTTGGAGCCACTCTTGGCGGTGGCAGAGGAGGGTCTGGAATATTCTCATTCGGATTAGCATTTGCATTGGCATTTCTACCTCTACGTGAAAGCTCATCTTGATCAAGATCTTCAACCTCCTCCCCCACCATGGCATTGCCAAGAGGGTCATTTGCATTGAGAGCCATTTGTACCTGATTGATCGACACAAACAAAATTAGTGAACAAGAAGGAAAGAGAAGCAAAACACAAAACTAGCTAAACAGATAGTCAACACCGTAAGCACCCAAGCAATGGCACCAAAAAGTGATCGCTGCCAACTCGACACTACGCAATGGTAGGAAGAGCGGGTCGCAACAGCTTTTACTCGAATAGTGGTTCAGGATCGAGTTTCCACAGGGAGCTTGGAGTGGAGTTGTATTGTCTGTCTAGCCTAGAGTTGTTTTTGTGCTTCTAATTGTACTTCTAACATTTTTGGAGTTTTTTATTTATAACTACCATTGTAAACTAGTGATTAACACTAACTTAAACTACGGGAATATTGCTAAGTTGTACTTAATGGGAAAAACGGCACTAGGGTCATCAAAAAGTGATCGCTGCCAACTCGACACTACGCAATGGTAGGAAGAGTGGGTCGCAACACCCGAATAGTGGTTCGGGATCGAATTTCCACAGGGAGCTTGGAGTTGAGTTGTATTGTCTGTCTAGCCTAGAGTTGCGTTTGTGCTTCTAATTGTACTTCTAACATTTTTGGGGGTTTTGTATTTATAACTACTATTGTAAACTAGTGATTAACACTAACTTAAGCTATGAGAATATTGCTAAGTTGTAATTAATGGGAAGAACGGCACAAGGGTCATGGCATCACCTAGGTGGCTAATTAACGGGTAGATGCTACTAAGGATAGATTGACATATTTGGGGCTTATGCTATAATCGTTGCACAATTGCACCCACTCTCACACCTCTCGGTAAAGAGAGTGATTTTTCCCAATTGACTCTCTCGAGACCAATTGGGTAGGCCAATTAGACCAAGCAACTAGGGTTCAAGTAGGGTGATTACTCTCTCGAGGTTTAACCCGTTAATTGGGACTACCATTTCTCATGGGTCCATCCTAATTCCTTGTTGGGTCAATTTTGGGGTCATGGACTCTCTTTGTCAAGAAGAGTTAAACCCACAAAGCTAGAATCAGTGTTTGCAACCACCAATCCTTAATTAACACATAAAATTAACCCAAATAACAAATACCCAATATCAATCTAACCCTACATGGCAACACCCATCAATTACCCACACTAGGGTTGAGCCAAAACCCCAGCTAATGGGTTTAGCTAGACATAATTAAAGAAGAAATAGCAGAAATAGATGAAGAACTAAACATATTAATTTATTACTAAGATGAAATTACAAGAATCTATTGAGAATGTAAAGCTAAAGTGCCAAAAATGGCTAATATCTCGGTCTCCACGAGCGCATCTCTATTAATAATACAAAACTTTACCTAAAAATGATAAAATGTTCTATTTATAGTGGCTAGAAAAACTGGATAAAAATATCCCTTCGGGGTCAGTGCGGGCTGCACAAACATGACTGCGGCCGCACTGGCTCTTTGACTTACATTTTCATCTCTCTGAAATGTATGGCGTAAAAGGGTAGTATGGCCGTGGAAGGCTCTGGCGCGAACAGCATCAATGAGACCGCGGCCGCATGGCTTGCTTTTGACCAAAATGATATCTCTATGAATCTCTTGACGCGGGCCGCGTAAAAGGGTAGCGTGGCCATGGAAGGCTCTGGTGCGGACCGCGTGAATGAGACCGCGGCCGCGTGGCTTGCTTTTGACCAAAATGATATCTCTCTGAATCTATTTGACGCGGGCCGTATGAATAAGTAGCGCGGCCGCGTAAGCCGAACGCGGTCCGCATGGATCTGACTGCGGCTGCGTTGTCAATGTTCTGAATATGCCCATCTCTGAACCTCCTAGTGCGGCCGCGTGCACTTTTGTGCGGTCCGCACAGGTTCTCTATTTCCTTCAGTTCACTTGGTCTTTGATACTTGAGCAGGTTTCACTCCGTTTTGAGTCGATCTTTGATATTTCGTCACTTTTCCACTCAAACCTGCAATCAAGCACAACCTATGAGCATTTTGGGACTATTTTGTAGTAATTTATACTCAAAGCATAGGCAAGTAGGGGCATAAAACACATTAAAATCCTACTTATCAGTTCCCGACGGAAAACTACTTGGGTTCATTATGAGTCATCAAGGAATAGAACTGGATCCATCAAAGGTTAAGGCCATTCAAGAATTGCCACCGCCAAAGAACAAGAAGGGCGTGATGAGTTTCCTTGGGAAACTCAACTATATCAGCTGGTTCATATCTCAGTCTATTGTTATTTGTGATCCAATCTTTAATATGTTGAAGAAAGACGCCGCTACCAAATGGATTGATGACTGTCAGAAAGCTTTCGACAGAATCAAGGAATACCTGTCAACACTGCCAGTTTTGGTCCTGCCCGAGCCATGTAGACCTCTATTACTCTACCTTGCAGTGTTAGATGGAGTATTCGGTTGTGTTCTTGGGCAACATGATGAAATGGGCAGGAAAGAACAGGCCATCTACTATCTCAGCAAGAAGTTCACCCCGTCCGAGGCCTGATATTCTCTATTAGAGCGCACCTGTTATGCTCTGACTTGGGTAGCTCAGAAGTTGAGGCATTATTTTTGTTCCTATACTACTTATCTCATATCAAGAATGGATCCACTGAAGTACATCTTTCAGGAGCCCATGCCCACTGGCAAGCTGGCCAAGTGTCAAATCCTACTAAGTGAATTCTACATCATCTACGTGACTCAGAAAGCAATCAAAGGACAGGACTAGCAGATCACCTCACTGAAAACCCTGTGGATAGAGAATACGAGCCTCTGAAGACGTATTTTCCTGATGAGGAGGTATCCTTCATATGAGAAGATATCGCACAATCCTATGACAGTTGGAAAATGTTTTTCGATTGAGCAGTAAACTTCAAAGGAGTTGGCACAGGAGCAGTCCTAGTATCAGAAACCGATTAGCATTATCCGGTGTCTGCAAAGCTCAGATTCCCATGCACCAACAACATGGCCGAATACGAATCCTGTATCATAGGGCTCAAGTTGGCTATTGACATGAACGTTCAGGAGTTGCTAGTGATTGGGGATTCAGACCTGCTTATACATCAGGTTCGAGAAGAATGGGCAACCAAGAATTCCAAGATACTCCCTTATCAGCATCATGTATAAGAGTTGAGGAAGAGATTTACAAAGACAGAGTTTTATCATGTCCCTAGAGTCCATAATGAGTTCGCCGATATGTTGGCAACCCTATCGTCCATGATACAGCACCCGGACACAAATTTCATTGACCCTATTCCTATGAAAATTCATAATCAGCCAGCTTATTGTGCTCATGTTGAAGAAGAAGTAGACGGAAAACCTTGGTTTCATGATACCAAGGAATATTTAGCCACAGGAGAATATCCAGAACTTGCAAACTCTACTCAGAGGCGCACACTTCGAAGGTTATCCAATAACTTCTTTCACAATGGAGGAATCCTGTACATGAGGACTCCTTATTTGGGATTATTAAGGTGTGTCGATGCAAAGGAAGCATCCAGGCTATTAGAAGAAATTCACGCAGGGACCTGCGACCCACATATGAACAGTTTTGTCTTAACCAAGAAAATACTTCGATCTGGTTATTTTTGGATGATTATAGAGATGGACTGCATCCAGTACGCCTGAAAGTGCCATCGTTGTCAGATACATGCAGATATGATAAAGGTGCCTCCTAATAAGCTTAATGCAACAAGTTTGTCATGGTTGTTCGCCGCTTGGGGAATGGATGTTATTGGACCTGTCGAGCCTGCCACGTCAAACGGACACAAATTCATTCTAGTGGTGACTGATTATTTCACCAAATGGGTTGAAGTAGCATCATACAAGGCAGTGACCAAGAAAGTCGTGGCAGACTTTGTCTGCGACCATATCATTTCTCAGTTCGGCGTCCCAGAGTCAATCATTATTACTGATAATGGTTCCAATCTCAATAGTGACCTGATGAAAGCAATGTGTGAAACATTCAAAATTAAACACAAGAATTCTACAGCCTACAGACCTCAGATGAATGGAGTTGTAGAAGCGCCAACAAGAATATCAAGAAGATACTAAGTAAGATGATAGAAAAACATAAGCAGTGGCACGAGAAGCTATCATTTGCTTTATTGGAGTACCGCACCACAATTATCACATAAACGGGGCAACTCCCTACATGTTAGTTTATGGTACAGAGGCAGTCATTCCCGCCAAAGTAGAGATTCCCTCCCTGAGGATTATACAGGAAGCGGAACTTGAAGACGCAGAATGGGTAAAAAGTCGCTACGAGCAGTTAGCCCTTATAGACGAAAAAAGAATGAATGCAGTTTGTCATGGTCAACTTTATGATAACAGAATGTCCAGAGCCTTCAACAAAAAAGTCAAGCCAAGACAATTCACACCGGGGCAGCTAGTATTAAAGAAAATCTTCCCACATCAGGATGAAGCCAAAGGGAAATTCTCTCCTAACTGGCAGGGTCCATATATGGTTCACCGGGTTCTAACAGGAGGAGCCCTCATACTTGCAGAAATGGACGGAAAGTTTGGCCGAAGTCGATCAATTCAGATACAGTGAAGTGATACTATGTGTAACAATTTATAATTTCCTTATGTAATTTGAAATACGTCTGACTTGATTCCCGTTTAAGAGGGGATACATAGGCAGCCTTATGGGTTCGGTCATAATTCAATAAAATTTTCATTTCCCCCGTGATTGGAAACTGGGGCAGAGTTTTGAGGAGGACCCTCAAAATTCCAAAGTTGATCTTCAGCCATTCACCAACACGCAGCCGTCAGAAGCACCAGTCCAGTAAACTGGGGCAGAATTTTGAGGAGGACCCTTAAAATTCCGGAGTGAGAGAGGTTGCAATGTCTTGAACCGCGTCACAGTCATCAGTTCATCTAAAAGAAAAATATTTTTATGTATTTACGTTACACTTTTACTAAATAATGCATGACTACTATCAAAATTGCTTTGTTTAGCAACGCTACCTCAATGAAAATAGGAGCCGAGCAGGACAAGCGAGGTCCACGGGAAGACGGACTAACCTTCCCCCCTTTACAAAACTCACGATTTTTCTTTGGATGTAGGCACCCAAGTCACAAATCATCGAATTCATTTACACACTCATACTTTTTAGGAATGCAACTTTCGGAACCATCACACCTATTCACATTTGCTATCCGCACACAACATCCCCAGCAGCCACAACATCAATGTCAAATATCAGCTATCAACTATCAGCTAAGAGATTTTATTACTATTCACTCTTATTTCTCTGCATTTCATAAGGCTACCTTTTTGCCTTCCGAGTTTAAGCTCTGTCTCTATCTGCATTCCTACATTATATAAGGCTACCTTTCTGCCTTCCAAGACTAAGCTCTGTCTCTATCTGCATTCCTGCATTGCATAAGGCTACCTTTTTGCCTTTCGAGACTAAGCTCTGTCTCCATCTGCATCCTTGCATTGCATAAGTCTACCTTTCTACCTTCCGAGATTAAGCTCTACCTCCATCCTGCATTTCTTGCATTGCATAAGGCTACAATTCTGCCTTCCGAGGTTAAGCTCTACCTCCATCCTGCATTTCTTGCATTGCATAAGGCTACCGTTCTACCTTCCGAGGTTAAGCTCTACCTCCACCTACATGGCTGAAATATCGCCACCTTTACTTAAATCCTGCATGGCTGAAATACCGCCACCTTTACGTAAATACAGCATCAGCTGAAATATCGCCACTTTTATTTACCTCTGCACGGCTAAAAAACCGCCACCTCTATTTAAATCCTGCATCGGCTGAAACATTGCCACTTTTATTTACATCTGCTGGCTGAAACATCACCACTTTATTCTTTCTTGCATAGCCGAAATATCGCCACATTATCCATCTTACATGGCTGAAATATCGCCACCTTTCATTTACGTCTTGAATCGGCTGAAAGATCGCCACCTTCCGCATTTCATGGGCTGAAAGATCGCCAAATTGTCCAAAGGCATCATTGTTCGGAGGCACCATTTTCATAACCCGAGAATGTCATCTCATGGCCTGAGGACCCCATTTTATCTTTTGCATAGCATTATTCAAAGGCATCATAGTTTGGAGGCATCATTCTCATAGCCCGAGAACATCATTTCATAGTCTGCGAATCCTTTATCATACGCTTCATGGCCCAGGACGTCATGGTCCGAGGACGTCATCCTAACCATCCAAAGACAACATTCATGGTCCAATGGGAACTTGCATCACGTTTAAATTTACGCACAATATATTTTGGTATTATTCATTTGCAGGTACACTGGCTAGCAACGGCCATCTCAGTAGGAGCGATCCCGCTCCACTTCCCCGCAGCCTATCAGACTCTGACCATCCTTCTCGACCTGAACATCGCGTCCGTCTTTCAAAATCTCCATCGGCATAGTCCGCCAGGGGATCCTGAACTACATATGGCCTGATTCCTATAAGACCAAGGATATGTAGGCAGCTCAGGAACCATAGCTCGGTCAAAATTCTTCAAATCATTTCGTTCGGTCAAATTGGCCATCATATCTTTACCCGACAACTCTTTCATCCTTCCCGGGTAAAGAGGGCAGTTGTTGATACCCAATTTTTTCCTATATAATTTTCATATACAAAATACTCTCAAAATAGTATGTGTATATATATATATATGCATATATAAGCATAGATAAGTTTTTTCCTAATTTTAAAGATTTTTAAATCAATTTATTGTTCATTTTTAGCAGTACAAAATCAGTAATTATTTCCAAAACTATCAATTGAGGTGAATAATTTATTTTTATTCTCATATTTACACCAAAATTAGTCAAAGGGATTTTTGTATATTTTTTACAAATTTATTTGGTATTTAAAAGACTAAATTGCATATAATTGCAATTATAGTCTATTTTAAGATTAATATCATTTCTATAAATTGTAAAATTGATTTCAATATTTTTAATTAATATTTATGTATTATTAGTTGGTTTAGTAATTTTAATTTATTTTTAAAATCTTTTTTACTATTTTATAAAATAAATGGGACAAAACTGGCTATTTAAAAACTAGCCTCATTTCGTTTCGATTGCAGCCCATTTTGTATTTCGATTATAACCACATTAACCCCCCCCCCCCCCCCNCATTTAACTACCCGACCCAAGGCTCCTTTAATCAAGACCATTGATCAATCTGATCAACGGTCATGATCTCCCCTTTCCATTTTTAATACCCCAAACCTTACCCTAATCCCCATTTCTGTTTAGCCATCTGCCTTTGAATGCTCTCCACTCTCAAACTCTCTCGAAGGTTCTTCGGAAACCTAGCCGTCTCTGACCC
This sequence comes from Nicotiana glauca, assembly GCA_026770625.1. Taxonomy (NCBI): domain Eukaryota; kingdom Viridiplantae; phylum Streptophyta; class Magnoliopsida; order Solanales; family Solanaceae; genus Nicotiana; species Nicotiana glauca. Next base: position 36,620 of record MU781246.1, read on the forward strand.
CTTCTTCACCGTACTTTCACCGGAATCCATGGCTTCTCAGGCCATGGATGGTCTATACTCACTCCTCTCCACCATTAGACCTTGGTTGTTCGAAGTTGTGAGGCCTGACCTCGACGATTCCCTTTTCGATCTTCTCAGACCTTTGATTTCATGGCTCCTCCGGCCATGCTCCGGCATATTCAAGACTCAGGAACCTGACTCTTGACCTTTCTGATTCAGGATCGGACCTATCTCCAAGCCTTTCTCATTTCTAGGGTTTATCTGAAACCCTAAGTCATTCGAGGTTCTTTCACTGTTAATTGCTTAGATCTGTATTATGTCTAGGCTTTTCTTGCCATCTAGAGTGTTTTCCCCAAAAGTTTTTGTCAAAAATAGTTTCTCTCCGATTTTTAGGGTTTCTGCAAGGATTTTTTGAAAAAATCTTTCCGATTCTTTTTCTTCTTTGCTTTATATGTGTTTGTTTATGCCTTCTTCATATTATTTCTTTTATTTTATGCATGTATTGTCTTTTACCTTTTTCTTTTCTCCTGTTTATTTTTGCTATGTTTTCACTACTCTTTTGCTATATGTGCCTACTGTTAAAGTTATTTGATTTTTCACTCTGTTCATGTTCTTACATGCTTCATCTGCTTATGTTCAAGTTTGCACTGTCTCTTTCTTCTGAACTCGTTTATGTTCTGAGTTTCTTGAATATGTTCTTCATGATTTTTCTTCCTTTGTTGTTCAAGCATGCTATCATGTCTGTTTTGTTGAGACTCTGGAAAAAAAATGGTTTGCTTTCCCACCTCCATGTCTGATTCAACATTTGAAACCCTAGGATTTGGGGTTTCCTTTTGACGACTTTGATTTTTGTGTTCGAGTCAGGGTTCCACACTGGGACCATGGACCCTCGGACTCACTATGAGTCTGCAGGTTGAACCTGCATCTCCTTGCTTATGATTCTGAACTTCTCTTCGATTAAAATTCTCTTTTAAATAACTTAATAGTTTCTCCTTGATTTACATATTTGTGTGTTTATATATGAGAATTCTTCTTTCAAAAAAAGTTTTGCCAGCTATTGATTGATTCTGAATTCCTTTAGTTGGGTTCACTTGATTGTTACTGGTTTCCCTAAATTGAACCTTTCTTTACCCCTTTTCCTGACTTGATTCATTTAATTAGAAGTCTGAATTTTTAATTTTTACTGTTTGATTCCCTTTCCTTTTTTACAAACCGTGTACTATTAGTTATTGCCTTAAATATCTTCTACGTACTTACCCTTTATTATACTACGAGGAAAATATTTTTAAAATCCCCTTCCATAATTGTTTTTCCCGTTAAATCAGAATCCCTTAACTAAAGGGAGACTGATCACAATGATATTTCCTTACCTTTTTTCTTGCTTATTTGCTACACTATAAAAAGGGCTCGACCCTTCTGTATTGAACATGAAGCTTTTAAGTTTTAATCTTTGAAAAAATTTACAACTCTAGAACTATGAATTTCCAATCACAATACCTTCTCAAACCCTCTACTCTCAGTTGAGACTTTTGTACTGCTTTACTTTGCATTTTGGATTTTTGAGATTGTTGTTTTACTTACCTGTTTTCCCTGAAACTGGTATTTCTCCATTTGATTTCAGTTCCTTCACTATGTGTCTACTTTACAATTGTCCTATTCCTGTCTACTTTGTTGTTCATATCCTGTATTAAACATGTTACTTTCTTTTGTGTTCATTGTTTATTATGAATCCCCCATACCCCCATCCCCTATATGTGCTGAGTTAAAGTTCATGGCCTGGCAGCATCCAAATTGCTGCCCAGGTCTGAACCTGACCTTCAATAGGTCCTAACTCCCAATTTAAGTTGACAGGCTGGTCAGGGGCGTGCCAACATCCCAATTGTTGGGCATGACCACTAGTTTGTCATGGTCTTCCCTAATTTCCCTCTATTGCACTTACACTTACTCCTAGACTCTAAGTTCTGCCCCCTCCTATGAGCCTTGCTTTGGGACCATGAGTTCCCTCTGAACCTGGACATTTGAGGGATGGCCCTTCCACACTGCACTATAATTCTGTAATATATTTGGGGTGTACGCATTGCCTGGAGCCCTTTTTGGTAACTTTGACACATCCCAGATAAGAGAAAGGCTTTGGGAATCTGATCTTTGGAAGTTGGTTTATTTCATGTGTCAGACTTGGAGTCTGAATTAGGCTCTCCTTGGTTGGAATTTTAATTTCTGTTGTAATTTACTTTTTTTGGATTCATTCAAGTTGTAATAATTTGTAATAACTATGGGGTGTATAGTAAAAAATGGGGGGAAGGTCTCTCATGTTATGCATATGGGGTTGACAACATGTTTTTAGGCCTTTATTTTCTGCAATCACAACATTTCTCGCTTATTTTACTGCATATAGAGATCCTGCCTATAAGTCATTTCATTATTGCATATAGAGATCTTGCCTATAGGTTTTCATATAGCAATCATGTCTATAGTTTGTCATTAGAGCATATAAAGATCATGCATGTAAGTCACTTCATTATTGCATATAGAAATCCTACCTATAGGTTTTCATATAGCAATACTGCCAATATTTTATTTTGTTACTACATATAGAAATCCATGCCTATAAGCTTTCGGCACTTCTGCATATATACGTTTGTCATTAGGCAAATAATCATAGGTTTAATAATCCTCAACTTCATTTTAGATATCATGCCTATAGGACTCCTGCACTTACGTAATCATCTTAAAACCAACAACGCTCAGAAATCATGCCTATAGGATGTAAGCAATTGAATCAGTTTCGTCTATTTCATCTATGAGTTTTAAAATCAACAGTAAAGTCGTTTAAAATCTGTAGAATTTTTGTTTATAGAACCAGTAGCCCTTCTTTAAAATCAGCATGCCTTCTACATTGTTATATATCATGATTACAGGCCTCATCTAGGCAAACCTGTAGATAATTAATCAACTATACTAGTCTTTAATAATTACAACTAGCAGGCAGGTCTAATTCGGACTTCTTATCTGAAAATATGTGATAAATCAGCCACCCTTCTTACGTTAAGTTTAATTAAAGACCTAACCAGTACTTGTAATTCATGCTAAATAATTTGCTGCTTTGAATGAGGAGGCCTACTTGAGCCTTAACTGCTATATGCCTCTCCTTTACTGCTTTATGTGTTTATGTCTGTCGCATTAGATTTTTGTCCCTTTTTAAAATCCTGAAAAGCCCTAACTCCCTTACCTTTAGGATTAGTAGTCCCAATGCCCCTGGGACTGATAGGATTGGGACGGATACTAGTATGCAATAAGTAACAAAACCATTCCGCATTTAATACCTTAACGGGGTGAGAAAGGGTAGATATGGATATGATGACAGGTGCACTAATACCACGTGTAGCCCCTCTTTTGAGGAGTGATTACCGGGTATTGCATTGATGTGATCCATATTATTTGTAAACCTGGGACCCCCTTCCCTCTATTTGTTTATTTTATCACTTCTTTTCCAGAATCTTCAAATTGTTTCCTCAAAATTCGAGCCCCCTTTTGTTTCTTCAAACTTTAACTTATCTGCAGCCATATTGTGACAATCCCTCATATTTGAAACCCTTATTTGCTTATTTGTTACTTGTAAGTGAAGCCATAATTGTAACACGGCCGGGAACCATACTAGTGGATCTTAGGGGTGCCTAACACCTTCCCCCCGAGATAATTTCTAGCCCTTACCCAAATTTTGTTTCTCCAACTCAAACCCTTTTTAGTGTCCTAATGCACTTTAATCATTAGATGGTGACTCTTCAATTCAAAAAGCCAATTCCCAAAAGGGAACGAGTTGTCCTTCCAAATGTCGTATTTCGCCTTTAAGAAAAGGGGGCATAGACACTATCAACTTCAATTTCATGTGCAATCACTTTGTGTCCCAAGACAATTCTCTCTTTCACCATGAAGTGGCACTTCTCCCAGTTCAAAACCAAGTGAGTGGTTTCACAATGTTCAAGCACGAGCTCTAAATTCTTCAAGCAATCCTAAAATTCATCACCCCAAGAGGGTGAAATCATCCATGAATACTTCTAGACACTTCCCATTTAAATCGGCGAATATAGACATCATGCACCTCTGAAAAATGGAAGGTGCATTACACAACCCAAACAACATCCTCCTATAAGCAAAAATACCTGACGGGCAAGTGAATGTGGTCTTCTAAACATCTTCTAGGGCAATGGATATTTTATTGTAGCCTGAGTAACCATCTAAGAAGTAGTAACATCCATGTATAGTCACTTTCTCGAGCATTTGATCAATAAAGGGGAGTGGGAAGTGGTCTTTCCTTATTGCATCATTCAGCACTTCTATAACCAATGCACATTCTTCACCACAATGACCATTCTTGTGGGTATCAATTCATTTTCTTCGTTCTTCACTACTGTCATGCCCCATTCTTAGGTACCACGTGCACTGGACTAATCCACTAGCTATTAGAGATAGGAAAAATCACTCCCGTATCTAGCAATTTGATGATCTCCTTGTGCATTAACTCCTCCAAAAAAAATTCAACTTGCGTTGGGGATGCACCACTGGGTTGCTATTTTCTTCCAACAGAATTTTATGCATGTAAATGAATGGACTGATTCCTTAAATATTAGCTATACTCCAGCCAATGGCTTTCTTGTGCTTTTTCATCAGCTCCACCAACTTTTGCCCCTGTGTACCTGTCAAGTTAGTAGAAACAATCACAGGAAAATTTTTAGTTTCAAGAAAAGCATATTACAAGTTAGTGGTGTCGCGACCCCTTTTTTCCCTCCTCGCGTCGGGAGAATCGGGTTAATGATATTTTGTGTATGGGACAACTCGTTCCTTTTGGGAACTGGGTTTTGCATTTTTTAAGAGTCGTCACCTAATGATTTATGGTACATTAGGACACCTACAAGGTTCAACTACAACTATATTTTTTGATAACCTGAGATAGGGTAAGGGCTTGAGATTATCCTAAGGGGAAGGTGTTAGGCACCCTTCAGGATCCACTAGTATGGTTCCCGGCCAAACAATTCTTTGTGAATTTAGTGCAATTAACATGTAAGCAGATAAGGCTCAAATAAGAGGGAATTTTAATACACAAATGCTTGGAAGTAAACAAAGCATGAAAGAGCAGTTATTAAAAGGCTGATTTTTGAAAAGAAGTCATAATACTTTAAAGACAAAGAAAGATAGGGAAAGAGGGTCCTAGGTTTATTCATAATATGGATTACATCAATGCAATACCTGGTAATCACTCCTCAAAAGAGGGGCTACACGTGGTATTAGCGCACCGGTCATCATATCCATATCTACCCTTCCTACCCCATTAAGATACTAAAGCGTGGATTGGTCTCGTCCATTATTGCATGTTATTACCCGCCCCATTCCGATCAGTCCCGGAGGCACTTAGGACTACTATTCCTAAAAGGGAGAGGTATTAGGCTGACTTGGAGTTTCAAAGGTGAAAAATCTAAGGTGACATATAAAACATATAGGACAACACAATAACAAGGGAAGCACATAAACAATGAAGGCTCTCATATACCTCCTCAAACAAGGGAATCAAATAGCATGACTCAAACAACAAGCAGGGTCTGGAAATATTAAGGCAAAAGGGGAGCTTAAGTTGTTGAAGCAGACCAATTTATTACATAACTCAGATAAGAAGTCCAAATCAGTCCTACCTGCTGGTTGTAGCGATTATTAACAGAAACTGGTTTAGCTTTATTTGTTGTTATTACCTAAGGTTTGCCTAAGTGGTTGGCGTAAAATCATATGAGCATGGTATCTATTACGGATTCAGAATGTGGCAAAGTAGTAACAAACTTAAAAATGAGCAGTTTGAAATCCTATAGGCATGCTTGCTAAACTGTGTTAAATAGGGAGATTGAGTTACTTAAAAACTGGTTTAGAATAGACTGATTTTAAACTAGACTAGTCTCAAATTCTACAGATGATGGTATCCATTATTGCCGGTTTTAACTCATATAGACATGATATCTAGTGTTACTGATTCTAATTTCTATAGACATTATATCTAGTCGAATGTGAAATGGAAACATGCAGGATTTCCACCTGGGAATTCTTATAGGCATAATTTCTATACATTATACTGATTTTAACATTATAAACATGATACCCGTTTATAGCCGTTTAGATCCTAGAGCATGATGTCTAAGTGGTAACAAACGTGCAGAATTTAAAATAAAGTCCTATAGGCAGGTTATCTAGGTATGAAGTTGAACATGCAGAATTTTAAATGAACCCCTGTAGGCATGTGTCTAAAATGCAACATTAAACACGCAGGATGTAAAATAGTCCTATAGGCATGCTTTCTAAGTGTAGAATTAAATCATTCAAAACACAAATCCTATAGGCATGCTTTCTACCCTTGAGCATGCATAATTACCCATCCTTTTTCACTAGTCAACCCCAAATATTTGTTACAAGTTATTACAGACCAGTTGCTGAATTACATCAAGAAAATACATTTAAAAAAATGGGAAATTACAATCATAGGAAGCCTGGTTCTGACTTCCTCTCTGAGTTGAACAAAACGACTCAAATACCACTTGTTTCAAAACCTTTCTCGGACTTGGGCACGTTAGAGTTCCCTAAGCATTTGAAGGGACTCTGGGGAGTGCTTACACCCAGGTTCATAGAACCAGATAGAGATGAATGCAGTGTGGAAGGCCAGCCCTTATGTGTCCAAGTTTAGAGGGAGCTCATGGGTCCCAAGGCAAGGCTCACACAAGAGGGGCAGAACTTAAGTCTAAGAAGACAGTGGAAGAGCAGGAATAGAGTTTTAAAACTGAGGGAATAACGGAGAGGGGTAAAGGGTGATAGGGAAACAGTAATTAGTAAAACACAGAGTTGATAACTTCATACAAAGGGGGGTCAGGGGTTGGAAATCCATTGCAAGGAGTCTATGTCCTTAGGCAGGGGTCAGCTTTGGGCATGCACAACAATAGGAGGTGTTGGCATGCCTATAAGCCAACCAGAACACACAACAACTAGAAGAAACATGGAGGTTATGATCCCAGGGGGATCAAGTCTGGGTCATGCACAGCAATGTTCAATGTTTTCATGCCCCAAACCAACCACAAATACCAAACACATTGGGGATGGGGATTTAAGGTTTACAAGCCATGATAAGTAATTAACAGTTCACAAACCTACAATCATGGCCTCATACTTGTCCTCATTTATAGTCAATTTCACAGTTCTAATAGACTGACGACTTCAAAACGTTGCCGAGTCTGGACCCCTTGCATTCTGAGCACTGTCCGTAAAGAGGGTCCAGATTCCTGAGGAAGTTCCAAGTTAATAAGAATTCCTTTTCGGCTTTGGGGTATTAAGGCCAGCATAAAGCCGGCCACAAAGTCTACGAAGATTTGTGATTTGATGGCGGTCCAGGGTCGATATTCAATATTGTACCCGCTATATTCTACGACTCATTTGGCCAACTGACCTGAGAGCTCGGGTTTGTGTATAATGCTCCTTAGTGGGTAAGAGGTAACACATACAGGGTGGCATTGAAAGTATGGTTTCAATTTTTTGGAGGCGCATATCAAAGCGAACGCCGATTTTTCTAGATGAGGATACCTCGTTTTGGCTTCGCCTAGAGTTCTACTAACATAGTAAATAGAAAATTGCGTGCTTTCCTCTTCTCGGTATAATACTCTACTTACCGCCACCTTAGATACCGCCAAGGTACAGTTTCTCATCCGCCTTCGGGGTATAGAGCAGGTTTGGACTCGAAAGGTACCGTTTGAGTTCTTCCAAAGCTTGTTGGCATTCTGGAGTCCAAGAAAAGTTATTCTTCTTATTCAATAGCGAGAAGAACTGATGGCTTTTGTTTGAGGACCTCGTTAAGAACCGGCCTAGGGCGGCGATGCGCCCAGTTAGTCTCTGAACATCCTTGACATTGTCCACCACGGTGATGTCTTCTATAGCTTTGATTTTATCGGGATTGATCTCGATCCCTCGGTTGGACACCGTGAACACAAGGAATTTTCCAGATTCGACGCCGAATAGGGAATTTTTTGTGGTTCAGCTTCATATTGTATATCTTCAATATATTAAAGGTTTCCTACAAATGTTTCAAATGTTCCTTTGCTCGCAAGGATTTAACTAACATGTCTTCAATATAAACTTCCATTGATTTACCTCTATGTTCTTCGAACATCCAATTTTACTAGGTGTTGATAAGTGGCACTAGCATTCTTTAGTCTGAAAGGCATTAGATTATAACAATTGGTGCCGAATTTAGTTATAAAGGAAGTTTTTTCTTAACCGTCGGGGTCCATCCGGAATTGGTTGTACCTGGAATAGGCATCGATAAAGTTGAGTATCTCGTGCCCGGCTGTCGCATCGATCAAGCGATCGGTGTTAGGCAAAGGAAAAGAGTCCTTAGGGCATGCGTTGTTCAAGTCTTTGTAATCTACGCACATTCTTATTTATTTCCCATTTTAGGCACTATCACTACGTTAGCTAACCAGTCCGTGTATTTAACTTCCCGAATGGAACCTATTTTAAGGAGTTTAGATACCTCATCTTTGATGAAGGCAGGTTTGACTTCGGACTGAGGCCTCCTCTTCTATTTAACCGGGTGGAACTTCGGATCCAAACTTAGCTTGTGAGTGGTTATCTCCGGCAGGATCCCTGTTATCAAGATCGGACCATGCAAAACAAGATATATTAATTTTAAGGAAACTAATGAGTTCTTTCCTGAGCTTGGGGTCAACCCCGTGCCCAGTTATACCTTTCGATCTGGCAAGTGTTTGGTCAATATAACTTTCTCCAATTTTTTAACCGTAGATTTGGTGGTGTCGGTATCATCAGGAGCTATGAACGATCTAGGAACTCGGTAATCATCTTCCTCGTCGACTTCTCATCCCTCCGGTCTGACCGGGACTGGAATCGCTGATTTCTTTATAACTTCGGCCTTTCTGGCTGGCTCCCCACTTTTTAATATCGAAACGGCAGGTACTAGGAGTGCTTCATCAACTGTGAACATTTCCTTTGCAGACATCTACTCTCCATACACTATCTTGATCCCTCCTGGTGTAGGGAACTTTAATGCCTGGTGCAAAGTCGAAGGTACTACCCTCATGTTGTGGACCCATGGTCTTCTGAATAGAGCATCATATCTCATATCCTCTTCGATCAAATATTATTTTATTTCGTGAATGGTCCCAGCGGGTTATCTCCCCTTTAGTAGTATCGCATGCCATGTTAAATCTGTTTAATACCCGAACTGCTGGCACTATTTGGTCTTGTAGACCGATGTTAGCCAAGCTACCTGGATAAATCAACACACATTTAACTCAAGATTTATCTATAAGTACAAATATTACCAATGCATCATTATGCAGTTGTACGATGCCTTTAGCGTCCTCATCGTTGAACAAAATGGTTCCCTCTGGGATATAATCTTGGGTTCGTTTTTCCCTTGTGATGGACACCTTAGTGCGTTTTAGCATTGTTCCCTGGGGGATATCTCCTCCAATGATCATGTTGATAACGTGCGGAGGTTCTTCTTGTTTGGCCTGTTTGTTAGAGTCCGTGTTCCTAAAGTGATTTTTGGCTCCATCACTCATAAATTCCCGAAGATGCCTGTTATGGAATAACTGGGCCACTCTTCTCTTATATGTTGGCAGTCATCAGTTCTATAGCCATGAGTGCCATGGTACTTACATATCAAGTTAAGGTGTCTCTGGGGAGGGTCGGACTGCAAAAGCCAAGGCCACTTGGTATCTTGATGCCTGATAGAATATACGATGCTAGCAGCATTGACATTAAAGTTATATTTTGATAACCTTAGTGCCTCCCTGGACCGGAGTGGCCTGTCAAAATCATTTTTAATCATGATACCCCAGCTACTGTAGCCTCGGTCGTTCCTCTTTTCGTTCCTTGTAGGGTTATGCCTAGATCCGTTACCCCTCTGATATCCGTTATACGGTTGATACTGGTCTATGTTCGGTCTTGGTTCATGATCGACGTCTCTGTTAGACCTGTCATTAGTAATAAATGGACCCGGAGGGGTTCCCGAGCTGATCTTCCTCAACTATGATATTTACTGGTACCTTTTATAGACGTCGACCCAAGTTATTACCGGGCACTCTATCAAACTTTGTTTTAACTATTGCGAAGCCAAGGAGCTTTGGGGGTTAAGACCTTGAGTGAACAACAGAACGGCCCAATCATCTGCAATCGGAGGTAAGTCCATCTATTCTATTTGAAACCTCGATACGAATTCCCTGAGCATTTCGTTGTCTCATTGTTTTACCTTGAAAATATCTGATTTTTTGGTCTCGACCTTGATGGCTCCGTCATGCGCTTTTAAAAAGGCGTCTGAAAGCATAGCAAATGAATCAATAGAATTTGGGGGTAAGTTGTGATACCATATCATTGCTCCTTTTGATAGGGTTTCTCCGAATGTTTTTAGCAAAATTGACTTGATCTCGTCATATTCTAAGTCTTTTCCCTTAATTTCAGATGTGTAGGAGGTCACGTGCTCATTTGGATTCATGGTTCCATTATACTTCGGAATATCGGGCATACAGAACTTCTTCGAGATTGACTTCGATGGTGCGCTCAGAGGAAAAGGCTTTTGGACAAATTTCTTGGAGTCCAAGCCTTTCAATATCGGGGGAGCTCCTGGGATTTGATCGACTCTAAAGTTATAGGTCTCCACTTTTCTGTCGTTGGCCTTAATTTTCTTCTCCCCTGATTCCATCCGCTTTGTTAATTCCTCAAGCATTTTTATTATTTCGGGACCGCTCTCAAACACAGCTTCACCCGGCCTTTCTATGAGTTGCTCACTTCTTCGAGTGTTTTCCCAGGATAGTTCGGGTTCAACTCTGCTGGTGGCGCTACTTTGATTCTGCAGTTGTGCTATCACCGCTTGTTGGGCCTGTAGCATTTCGAAAATCACCCACAGATTGATCTCGTTGCCTTCGCCTTGGGCGTACCTCGAGTCATTGGTTGGGTTCCTCCACAAACATTGTTCTCAAGGTTGGTCGGCAGGTTGGCGTCGATGACCGCATGTGAGTTTGCATTGACTGGGTCTACAACTGGGACTCCATTGGGATCAGCAAGGGACACCTCGTTGCTAGGTACTATATTTTTGTTTTCGCTATGATGGCCAAGCTCAACATCAACATTCAAGTGAGCAGACTGAGAGTTTGACATTCTTAGGTAGATCTGAAATTAAAATCTCAAAGAACAAGTGTAAAATAGAGTCTACTATGAAAATTTGTATCAAATTGCCACTATTATTCTTAGCCCCACGGTGGGCGCCAAACTGTTTACCCTTAAAAATGGATAACAATTGAATTTATACGCGGTTTTAAGTATATGTGGATTAATCTAATACAAGTGTTCAATAATGTTAGATGAGCATATTAAAGATAGAACAAATAGCCAAACCCGTAGTAGTATTGAGTCCGTGCTCGATTATGAGCTTAGCAATTAGCCTACCTTCGGTTCGGAGTCAAATACTTATGAAGAACTATGAGCATAAATAAGAACTTTGAATAACTTTTAGAAGCAGGAAAAAATGTATATTGCCTTGATATGCGTGTTACAGTGTGTATTAAACAATAAGTTTTCCCTTCATACAGTAGGGGAGTTCTACCCCAAGTACAATTCTAAGAAAAGTAAAAATCTTCCTTTTCGTTAATCAATGATTTGCCATCGAAGCGGGCCGAGATCCACGTCGTGATATCCGTTTGGGCGCGGATATCATGGCCCTTCGTTAGTTGTGTATAATCATTTGGTTATGCCTTCCGAGGTCTTGGAGCCCGAACCGGATAAGGGGGAGGGGGTATTGTCTCGATGGCCCCGATGGTAAGCGCTTCGTTCGGACCTCAGTACGATAGATTCCTGGCTTCGATCACGATTCCGTGTAATTATGTCATTGCTTCGTTTGCCTCACCAGGAAATCGGGGTGCTCACAAGCCCCGATTTTTCCCGTATACAACATAGTCACCTTAATTTCAAATAAAGGTTCTTTTCTCGAAAATTATTTTTACTTTTAAATCCCTTAACTAAATGGTTTGAAAATGGTTTACGAGATAGCCTCTATTTTCGTCAAACGATATAATGTATTAAGTGAATCTCTCACAAAAACTTTTTTAAGTGCCAAAACCACCTAGAACTCGCTTATCTCGTCACTTCAAAAGAAGATGTCTTACAATTAGGTGATTTTCTCAATTACGCAGAGCAGCTGACATTAATTTGTTTAGTATTTAAACAGCTTCCATAAGTCTCTTCATCCTATCAAGACCACTATGGAGTGTTCAAATTATTAATTCGAACTTGATTTACTTGAACCTCTAGAATTTGTGAAAGGTTCATAATTTAAGTACTATACTAAATTGTTATTTACACTCCAACTAAAAACACCTTTTGTTCCAAAATGACTCTCATGTTTCATTTAAATTGTTCCATATTTACATTCATTAACTTCAAAGGAAATTATTTTTGCCCCTTAAATACTTTGTTTATTCCAATTATGAAAGAAGTATTTGGAGACCTACTTTTATAGTATACAAATTGTCTCTATTTTTAAAGTCATTTTCATTTTACAATAAAATTTTAATTCATACTTTATTAATCGTGTCTAAATTAAATGCGAAACAAAAATTAGGACGGATTGGAGGGCATATTGTTTTGTAGTATATGTTACAACAACATACCCAGTATTATCCCACACTATGGGGTCTAGAGAGGGTACTGTGTACGCAGGCCTTACCCCTACCTTGTGAGGATAGAAAGGTTGTTTCAAATAGACTCTCGGTTCAGGAAAGCATAAGCACCACATTAATAAAAATAAAAACAAGGGACATCACCAAAAGCCCTATAAAAGCAGAATAAAGACAACAAGATAGTAAGGTGATCAACAATGAAAGAAAACAATGGTTAGTCATAAAAATCTACTACCAACAAAAAGCGAGACTACATGCCAATACTGCTGTTATAAACACTCTAGACTACTTACTCTACTACCCTAATCATCAACCTACATACCTTCCTATCAAGGGTCGTGTCCTCGGTAAGCCAAAGATGCGCCATTTCTTGCCTAATCACCTCTCCCCACCTCTTCTTTGGCCTACCTCCACCTTTCTTAGGGCATCCAATGTCAACCTCTCACACCTTCTCATCGGGGCATCTATGCTCCTCCTCCTCACATGACCAAACCACCAAAGCCGCGCTTCCCGCATCTTGTCCTCAATAGGGGCCACACCCACCTTGTCGCGAATAACCTCATTTCTGATCATATCTAACCTGGTATGCCCGCACATCCATCTCAACTTCCTCATCACTACTACCTTCATCTTCTGGACATAAGCGATTTTGACTGGCACACACTCAACCGCATACAATATCGTCGGTTTGACCACCACTTTGTAGAACTTACCTTTAAGTTTTGGTGGCACCTTCTTGTCACAGAAAATACCAGAAGCAAATCTCCATTTCATCCATCCCGCACAATACGATGCGTGACATCTTCGCCAATCTCCCCATCCTCTTGAATAATAGACTCAAGGTACTTAAAATCTTCTCTCCTAGGTATGATCTCCTTGAGTCTCACTACTAAACTTACATTTCAAGTATTATATCTTGATCCTGCTCAACTTGAAACTTTTAGATTTCAGGATCTGCCTCCATACCTTTAACTGTGTGTTCACACCGTCTCGCGTCTCGTGAATCAATTATAGTATATGTTACAATATTGGATAAATTCACAATGATTGATACGAGCTAATAAGAAGAAAACAAACCGAGGCTGTGCATCTCACGCGCCTTTTCAAGCGCGTGATAGCATTGAATTCTGAATATGAAATGTTAACAAACAAAACTGTCGGCGATTAAAGAGAGACTCAGTGTGTGTTTGTGTATGAATTCCGTGTTGACTGATTGAGTGAAGCTGTGATTCAAGTGCAAGAGCCCCTTCCACTGCCAAAGGTGAGACTCACAGTCTCAGATCAGAATATACTTTTTAATTTTATCCATATAAAGTATAGCAATTACATCAGTTCAAGTTGAAATCTTGCAAATTGTCTTCTTATTTGATTTGAAGAAGAGGGTGTTGCATCAATGAGCTTTAAAGCTAAATACCCATTTCAGAAATTAGTTTATATTCTGTAATTTTGAGCTAATTCTTTGATTTAATGATGTTTAATCAAGACAATTCATCTCCTAAACCTTCAAACCCCCATTTCTTGAAACACAAAGCTGCACATTATTCTGAGACTAAAAATCTTGACTTTTCCACATGGGTATCTGAGAACTCTGTTAAACTCACTGTTATTTCATTACTGACTCTTAGTGTGGCAACCCTTTTTTATTTTCGTACTTCCAGTGTACCCTCTTCACTCCTATGCTTCCAGAATTCTCACCAAAGCCAAATTAAAAAACCAGAGTTACCAAAACTTGATCTTGATTCAGTAAAGCCAATTTTAGATAAGTCCTCTCCGTTTTCGTCGTTCCGCTCAGAGCAATGGATTGTTGTATCTGTATCAGATTACCCTTCCAGTTCACTCCAAAGTCTTGTTAGGTTAAAGGGTTGGCAAGTTCTTGCAATAGGCAATTCAAGAACCCCGAAAGATTGGAGCTTGAAAGGTGCAATTTTTCTTTCTCTGGAGCAACAAGCGAGTTTGGGGTTTAGAGTGGTGGATTTCCTTCCGTATGATTCGTATGTGAGGAAGAGTGTCGGGTATCTTTTTGCAATCCAACATGGTGCAAAGAGAATATTTGATGCTGATGATCGTGGGGAAGTGATTGGTGGGGATCTTGGGAAGCATTTTGATTTGGAATTGGATGGTGCCACTGCTAAGAAGCAAAGGATTTTGCAGTATAGTCTTGAGATTGAGAATAAGACTGTTGTCAATCCTTATATACATTTTGGGCAAAGGTCAGTTTGGCCTAGAGGATTGCCACTGGAAAGTGTTGGTTTTGTAAATCATGAAGAGTTCTATACTGAAGTGTCGGGAGGAAGGCAATACATACAACAAGGAATATCAAATGGGCTACCTGATGTTGATTCAGTTTTTTATTCTACAAGAAAGACTGGGTCAGAAGTATTTGATATTATATTTGATGAACATGCCCCGAAAGTGGCATTGCCTCAAGGTCTAATGGTGCCTATCAATTCATTCAACACATTGTTTCACTATAATGCGTTTTGGTCGTTGATGCTCCCAGTGTCAGTCAGCACCATGGCTTCTGATGTCTTAAGAGGTTATTGGGCACAACGTTTGTTATGGGAGATTGGCAGCTTTGTTGTGATGTATCCTCCTACTCTCCACAGGGATGACAATGTTGAAGCATATCCATTTTCAGACGAAAAAGATTTGCATGTAAATGTGGGTCGCTTAATCAGATTTTTAGTTTCTTGGAAATCTGAAAAGCAAATGTTGTTTGAGAAAATCTTAGAATTGAGCCATTCAATGGCACTAGAAGGATTTTGGAGCGAGAATGATGTCAAATTTACAGCTGCATGGTTGCAAGACTTGGCCGCTGTTGGGTATCAGCAGCCAAGACTGATGGCAGTACAGTTAGATCTGCAAAAGGCTGCTGTTAAACATGGAGATAAAAAGGAATTTGTCCCCCGAAAACTAGCTTCTGTACATCTTGGGGCTGAGGAATCAGGTACAGTAAATTACGAAATTGGGAACTTGATAAGGTGGAGGAAGAATTTTGGCAATGTTGTGCTAATTATGTTTGTTACTGGGCCCGTGCAACAAACCGCATTAGAATGGAGATTGTTGTATGGCAGGATCTTCAAAACTGTGGTTATACTGTCAACACAAGCTGATGCAGATCTTGCTGTTGAGCATGGACAATTGGATCAAGCATACAAGTAAGTTAACGACATCATTATCTTCTATTTACACATTCATAAAAATAAATCATTATTTACTTTATGCAGTGACCATAGTCATACCCTATCAGAATTTAAGTAGTAACTAGCATGTCTTCTCACGATTTACACAAAGTATTACTTCCCATCATTTTGCATCATATTTTGTATAACCAGCTAATTCTTCGATACATGCATTTTGATATCACTGAAAATACACTCCCTTCCAGGAAAAAATGGCCTAATTTCTCTTTTGGTTCATCCAAGTAAACTTGACATGTTTCGTTAAATGGAAATTTTTTTCTCCCTCCAGCTTTCAAACTAATCTATCAACTATGTCTCAACCCATTAAGTTGGTCGGGTATATGAATCGTCTATACACTTTTTTCTCTATTTGGAACCATTTCATCACTATACGAGGTAATTTTCTTAAGACATATTAGGGTTTATCTAAAACTAGAGGTTCCGTTAGTCATATATTTTTAGGTTCTCTAGATCTTGCACTTGTGATCCCTGCATTGGTATATAGTCTATCAGTCTAGAAAGAGCTTTTAGACTCCTGATAAATACCAAACTTGACGTAAGTGTAACAACTAGAAGCTTTTATCCGGCCTAGTTGGTATCACTTATATGGATCCTTTGCTTCCATTAGGTTTTATTCTTCACTAGGTATGCATTGATTCCAAGACATTGTTGGTCTTTTGAGACAATCTTCCTCCATTGGCACCTTCAGTCGTCATGCATGGTACCTTTGGCTGGTGTATTGGGAAATCTACAATATGACCAAACAATCTTCGGGTTTCCTTGTCATTTTATCCCTCAAGTGTGCTACTTGTATCATTTGTTTAGTGTGATCATTTCTAATCTTGTCCAATTTTGTATACCATACTACCAAAACCTAACATCTGTATTTTTACGACACTCATCTTGTGGAAATGGGCCTCTAAGGCTGAATTTCCATGTAACATTATTGGTTGCCTCTGGTCTATAACTATATCTTTCTTCCCTGAGGCTTGTATTCTGTATGTAGATTGTTTTTATATTGAATGTTGAGGAGCAATGTGCTGAGGGTAGGAGACAAAGTTACAAAGGTTTGCGCATTTATTTAAAAAGGCTGGGTTGGGAGCCCAGGGGTTGTATGAGCTGGCTAACAGTTATAGGTAGTATTCCTTAGTGAAGAATATGTTGAAGTCCTATTTATGGTAATCTAGTGACACCTTTGTATGAAACTGGTCCTTCTGCAAAATATTCTAGTATCAACACATTCCTTTTCTGGGAGTGAATGGTTCATGTTGATTTGCGCATTTCATTCTATTAATAAGACGTGCTTAATACAATTAGTACTTTGAATTTGTTTGTTACTTTTGTAAAGTTTGATTGGTTTCATGTGAATGGAGCTGGTTTGTACATTTGTTGCTGACACTCAAATCCATTCTCAGGTATCTTCCAAGGATATTCGAAAGATTTAATAGCACAGAAGGATTTCTCTTCCTACAGGACAATACAATTTTGAACTACTGGAACCTTTTGCAAACCGACAAATCTAAGTTGTGGATCGCCAATAAGGTAACATATATGACCTTTGCATCATGAAAATTAATTATCCCAGAAACAAATATTCACCCCTCAATCATTTGAATAGGTGCCTACATCTCGAAACATGATCAACGGAAAGGACTCCTCATGGTTTGTAAACCAAGCAGAGATGGTGAAGAAAGTAGTAAGCACAATGCCAGTTCACCTACAAGTCAATTACAAGGAGAATGGCCCAACTGATCAGACCATCGCCTTGTGCGGCTCTGAGGTGTTCTACGTTCCTCAACGTTTCGTTCAGGACTTCGTTGATCTTGTAGACCTAGTTGGTGATCTGGATATACACCACAAAATTGCTGTACCCATGTTCTTCATGGCCATGGATTTACCTCGGAACTTTGACACCTTGCTGAATAAAATGGTTTATAAGACAGGAGCGGCATCTACCAATTTGTTAAAACTGTATTCAGCTCAAGTACCAGCTGTGCACCCATTGGTTGTTTCCACTGAATCTGATTTTATAAAGTTAATAAGACTCATGGCAGCTGGTGATCCTTTGCTGATGGAATTGGTTTAGGATCTCATGTTAGTTTGATACTGAAATTTTAGAAGACAACATCATGTACAATAGAATTACTATTCCAACTGCTCATTCCCAACTTGGAGGAAAAAGAAAAAGGTAGAGTTTATAGTGAAATCTTTATAGTTCT
Source organism: Nicotiana glauca (assembly GCA_026770625.1). NCBI lineage: Eukaryota > Viridiplantae > Streptophyta > Magnoliopsida > Solanales > Solanaceae > Nicotiana > Nicotiana glauca. The sequence continues at coordinate 54,734 of MU781246.1, forward strand.
TTTTTCTTCTTCAGAGATGGATCTCTATTAGTCTTTCAAGTGTGTATTCTTGGTCGTTCCTCTGTTTGTTATCCACCTGTATAAACAATATTGACAATTGTAATACGCCCTTATTTGATTGATTTTTTATTCTGGACTTTTTATCTTCTGTGGATTGAGGGTATTAGTATTGCCTCGGATTGGATTAAACGCCTTGGATAAACTGGTGACAATATTGTTTCTGAACAAACTACTGTTAGTGCAAAAATTATGTGGATGTATTTGACAAACGGTTAAACTCATTTAGAATTGTCTTTCAGTTGTTTTCACAGAGGATTGAAATCAGAAATTGACCTTCCTGTAAAGATGTTAGAACCTTGTAGAAAGTCATTATCACTTTAGATCATTATTACCTACAACTACAGACCTTATATGCCAATTAAAGAATCCCAGAGTTTTATCTCTAGTGGAGTTATAAGACAGGATGAGGAGAGTGAAGGAACTACTTCTGTTATATGGAGTTGGATGAAATTCCTGAAGGTACTTTAGTAGAAAAATTGGAGCATAATGTAACACCCCAAGCGAACAAAATACGGGAGAGATGATGAGTATATAAGTAAACAAGACTTAGATCCTAGTGACGCATTCTAAAATCGTGGTGCCTAGGCTCAAAGCGGACAATATCAGTAGTCAGAATTCCTGTGCGTGTTGTAACACCCCAATTTTTTTATAATATTTGCATTCTTGATTGAGCATTTTTATAACGAGGAAATATTTTACTTTGCACTTCTTAAATGTGAAATGGTCAATATATGAAAATTTCTTACTTTAGGTTGTGTTAATATTGGCAATGAAGTTTCATGGTGTTGCTATATGTAACACTTATTATTATTTTGACTAGTTGTTATTAAATATAGTATATAATTAAGTTTTTGGGTTTCCAATCTTTTGTATTTATCTAAGAATATTTAGTAGTTGGGGAACCATTTTATTTCATATATGTCCATAAACTCCCCATTTTCTATTCTTCAAGATAAAGAAAATATCTTTATCTCTATTTCTATCTCTATCTCTATTTCCATCTCTCTATCTCCATCTCTCTCTCTCCTCCGTAACTGAAATTTCATGAAAAACTATGGATTCCTACTAAATCAACATGCAATTTTCGTTTTTGGGTGAAGATCAAGTTGCTCCTCTTGGTAAGTTTCTAAACTCGTTTTTGTACTAGACATCTACTAGTATTTTCTACATATCTTTTCGTACAGAGCTCCGATTTAAGTGATCCAGGACTTTCTGGAAAGGTATTTCATAACTCTACAACTCTTATGAAGGAACCAAAATCTATTTTTGTTGGTATGTACCTGAAACACGATCATAAAGTACAGGGAAGGTGCTGCCCAGATTTTCAATTTTTGAAATACTCCCTGTACTGCTGTTAGTAAATTTAGCATACCTTTCTGTACAAAATTGATATGGGGGTGATTCAAGATGTTCTGAAACAGTAAGACATATACCTACAATTTTTATGAAGACTATAAAGTCTAGTTTGTCCGTATAGATCTTCAAAACTGAGTCATAACTCGAAACAGTGAATCTGTCCAGAATTTCTGTTCAAACGTTTTTGGGTAATTTTCACCAATATCATATTTAGTTTGACTTGTTAAATCACTGAACTTATATAGATATTTGATTATGTATTTAAGGTATATAAACCCTTGAAGAAAAATCAAAGGGAAGTATTTGAGGAAGTGGACAAATTTGATTGTTTACGGCGTAGACGATTCGAACATCCCCAAGTTGTGATTGAACTGTTTTGTGGTAAAACACCGAGGTTTGTGTTTAAACTTGTACTCTTTTTGCTTGCTGTAAAATTTTGAAATAACCTGGTATTTATTTTTCTTATCTTCAATTTATATTGTTATATTCGTATTATATCAAGTATTGTAAGATATTTGCTAAATCGCCCATTTGTGTGGATTGTTTGATCATTTTGCATTTTTGTTCGGACTTTGTCCTTCTTGTGGCAGTGACTTTGTCACTCATCTTGGCATGTCTCTTGATTCGGATCTTTTGCCATCTTGACTTTGAATTTGTAGTTCGTCTTGAATTATGGAACTTGTCCGTATTAAGTACGAACTAGGAAGTCATCTTTAATATGGTTCTTGATTCTCTTGTATATTGGGTTTTGACCCTAATTGATTTGGGGCTTCGATCCATCTTGATATATGATTATGCTTAGTGTGATGACATGACGTACATATTGAGCGAGAAAAAAAAATGGATATTTGGTATACTCTCTTAGATTGATAGTATACACTTTCTAGACCCTTGAACATTGTTATTTATATTGGGAATCACTTCAAGGTTTGATATTGATATGTTTGATATATTTGTTCACTTGTTTTAAATTATGTTAAATTGAGCTAACTACGACTGAAGAGGGGAATTGGAGAATTTAATGACTCCAAGCCTATAGTTTATACACCACTAAGCTTTATGCTTAGCGATAGTTGTTTTCTATCGTAGGTAATGTTCGGGATGAAATCTAAAGATGGTCATGATGAAGTAGTATTTTTTGGAGAACTTGGAGATCACATTTGCATATGCACCGTGGTTTTGCATAGTTTTGGGACGTGTACATAATATACATGATATACAGAATATACATGATATATATACACACACACACATATATATATATATTTTATTTGGAGGCTTGTTGGATTTTAAGACTAAAAATCTTGTAACTTAAATTTGGTAGCTTATTTTGATGTTTTAGTGTGTGTGTTAATAACTCAAGTCTTGTAATATATTGAATTTACACCTTGTCTTGTAAATATGTAGAAAAGGACTAGTTTCCTTTTTATATACCCGATAGTTTGAAATTTATGTACAATCCAAACTTGCAGTGATGTTGAATGAAAGTATAAATTTGTTAGGAAGTTGCTTTAAATTTGTTGATTTTTCAAGAAGGGTTATATCACATTATGTTAATATTTTGACATTGTATTTCATTTTTTTAAAAAAACAATTATGGTGTATTTTTATTAAAAAAAATATATTGCACTTTGAACCTTTTCGCATGGGTCTATTTTCGCTACCAAATTATTCTGAATATTTTTAAACTAATATCTTTTTATAATATTTTATAATTAATAAATTAGATGTTTTTCCTAAGTAGCACCCTCCCAAAGGGGTCGCTTCAAGTTTTGGTATCGGAGCCACAGTTTGTGATTCTAGGAATTATTTTGTTGTGATACTACCTAGTATTTGTTGATATTTTCTTTCTTGAAAATAACTTGGAGTTTATAAATTTTTGTATACTTGTTTAATTTAATTTAATTTATTGTATTCTGTGTGCATATGCATCATGTACATGTCCCTAATGCAGTGTGATCTTACCTTTTACAGGAATGTTAATATGGCCGCTTCTTCGAATAGAGCTATTGAATCCGTTGATGAAAGTGAGGCCCAGTATAATGCCATGTCTCACCTTCAGGGAGGAAATGGGGAACCCTTGCCTGACCTAAATCATTCTCATGTTAGTGGAAATGAAGTGGACGGTAATCCAAGAGCAATGAGTCATAATACTCCATTTATGAATCCTCCATTCCAGAAGATGGCTGAGTTCTTTCGTCACTTGGCTGGGACAATGTCAGAACCTAGTGAAATGAATTTTGAGAAGATGAGAAAAATGGGTGGAGTTGAATTTGAAGGCACTACAGATCCCACGGTAGCTGAACAATGGCTTGAGCGCATGGAGAGGGTCTTTGAACAACTGGAGTGTACTAATGCTGCCAAATTTAATATGTTATCTCTCTTTTACAGAAAGATGCCTATGATTGGTGGGTAAGTGTTCCAAATGCAAAAGCAAAACCTCCGGTGCTGAGTTCGGATGACTTTGTGAAATTATTTCGCGCAAAATATGTTCCCCCTGTCTATCGTGATGCTAAGAAGAAGGAGTTTTTGAGTTTACGACAAGGGAGTATGTCTAATGCAGAGTATCAACAAAGCTTTCTCAGGCTTTCTCGCTATGCTGGAGGTATTATTGATGATGAAAGAGACAAGTGCAGAAGATTTGAAGAAGGTTTGAGTGGATACATTCGAATATCTGTGGCAATCTTACAACTGGATGATTTTCCCAAGCTAATTTCAGCTGGACTTACTTGGGAAAGAATTGACAAGGAAGAAGCTAGTAAAAGAGAAAACAGGTTTAGGAAGGGTAATTCAGATTATGGCGGTTCATCCAAAAAGGGAAAGTTTGACTATTCCAGGACCGAGAGTACACATAAATCATCACATCATAAGCAAAATAAGTTAAATTTTTCTACTGCCGCACTCCAAGTTATGGCCAAGGAAAAACTCATACACCTACATGTGCACATTGCGGGAAGAATCATTATGGTGCATGTAGACGAGCTTCTGGTGCTTGTTTTAATTGTGGAAGTATGGATCATAAGGTGAAGGATTGTCCTAATCCTAATCCTTTTTCTTATACACATACAGAAGGCTCAGTTCAAAAGCCTGTAACTACTCATTCTCAAGCTAATAGCAATGCTAGACCTCGAAATATGCAAGGAGCGGGTTCGAATGGAGCTAATCAGGCTAGTGGGTCAAGAGCTAATGCACGAGTTTATGCTATGAGACAGAAGAATGACCAGGATGGCCCGGACGTGGTTGTTGGTAAATTTCACTTATTTGGCATATATGTTGTTACATTATTTGATCCTGGATCTTCTCACTCTTATGTTTGCTCATCACTTGCATTTCCTGACACAGTTAAATCTGTTAGACTTGACCTTGATGTACTAGTCACGAGTACATTAGGTCATCAGGATGTTGTTAATAGGATTTACCGAGATTGTCCATTCATGATTCAAAATCTGGTCTTCCCTGCCGACTTGCTTGAAATGCCCTTCCAAGACTATGATGTTATTGTTGGCATGGATTGGCTCCATAGGCACCATGCGTTGGTTGATTGTAGGTTGAAGCAAGTGACATTTAGAACTCCTTCATATTCACATATGGTAGTTCAAGGAGAAAGATCATTGACATCTAATATTATTTCTGTGGTCTTGGCAAGGAAGATGATTTGTCAAAGTTGTGATGCCTATCTTGCTCATATAGTCGATACACAATTGGGGAGTCCAAGTCTTAAGGACATACCAACTGTGTGTGACTTTCCTGATGTATTTCTTGATGATCTTCCTGGGTTGCCTCCAGAAAGGGAGATTGAATTTCCTATAGATCTTGTCCCTAGAACTACTCCTATTTCTATCGCTCCTTATAGAATGGCTCCAGCTGAATTAAGAGAGTTGAAGGCTCAATTGCAAGAACTTCTTGAGAAAGGTTTTATCCGTCCCAGTATTTCGCCTTGGGGAGCTCCTGTTTTATTTGTGAAAAAGAAAGATGGCACTCTTAGGCTTTGCATTGATTACCGACAGCTGAACAAGGTAACAATCAAGAACAAATACCCACTACCAAGAATCGATGACTTGTTTGACCAACTGAAGGGTGCCAGCTTGTTCTCAAAAATTGACTTGAGGTCTGGATACTACCAGTTGCGCGTGAGGGAGCAAGATATTCCTAAAACTGCTTTTAGGACCAGGTATGGCCATTATGAATTTTTGGTAATGCCCTTTGGTTTGACAAATGCTCCTGCTGCTTTTATGGATCTAATGAACCGCGTATTCAAGCCTTATCTCGATGAATTTGTGGTGGTGTTTATTGATGACATTTTAGTCTATTCCAAGAATAGAGAAGATCATGGTAAGCATATCAGAATTGTCATGCAAATTTTGAAAGAGAGACAACTCTACACGAAGCTTTCCAAATGTGAATTTTGGCTGAATGAAGTGGCTTTTTTGGGGCACTTTGTATCAGCTGAAGGTGTGAGGGTTGATCCTAGTAAGATTCAAGCTATTGTTGATTGGAAACTCCCTAAAACTCCAACTGAGATAAGAAGTTTCTTGGGTTTAGCAGGATACTACAGAAGGTTTGTGAAGGGCTTCTCTATTATAGCTTCTCCTTTAACCAAACTTTTGGGGAAATAACCAAAATCTAGTTTTGTTGGTATGTACCTGAAAAACGATCATTAAGTACAGGGCAGGTGCTGCCCAGATTTTCAGTTTTTGAAATACTCCATGCACTGCTGTTAGTAAATTTAGCATAACTTTCTGTAAAGAATTGATATGGGGGTGATTCAAGATGTTATGAAAAGTTAAGACATAGACCTACAACTTTTATGAAGACTATAAAGTCTAGTTTATCTGTATAGATCTTCAAAACTGAGTCATAACTCGGAACAGTGAATCTGTCCAGAATTTTTGTTCAAACATTTTTGGGTAATTTTCACCAATATCATGTTTAGTTTGACTTAATGCAAATGATGAGCAAACATAAGAGTGAGAAGATCCAGGATCAAATCGTGTAACAACAGCTATGCCAAATAAGTGAAATTTACCAACAACCACGTCCGGGCCATCCTGGTCATTCTTCTGTCTCATAGCATAAACTCGTGCATTAGCTCTTGACCCACTAGCCTGATTAGCTCCACTCGAACCCGCTGCTTGCATATTTCGAGGTCTAGCATTGCTATTAGCTTGAGAATGAGTAGTGACGAGCTTTTGAACTGAGCCTTCTATATGTGTATAAGAAAGAGGATTAGGATTAGGACAATCCTTCACCTTATGATCCATACTTCCACAATTAAAACAAGCACCAGAAGCTCATCTACATACACCATAATGATTCTTCCCGCAATGTGCACAGGTAGGTGTATGAGTTTTTCCTTGGCCATAACTTGGAGTACCGGCAGTAGAAAAATTTAACTTATTCTGCTTATGATGTGATGATTTATGTGTACTCTCGGTCCTGGAATAGTCAAACTTTCCCTTTTTGGATGAACCGCCATAATCTGAATTACCCTTCCTAAACCTGTTTTCTCTTCTACTAGCTTCTTCCTTGTCAATTCTTTCCCAAGTAAGTGCAACTGAAATTAGCTTGGGAAAATCATCCAGTTGTAATATTGCCACAGATTTTTGAATGTATCTATTCAAACCTTCTTCAAATCTTCTGCACTTGTCTCTTTCATCATCAATAATACCTCCAGCATAGCGAGAAAGCCTGAGAAAGCTTTGTTGATACTCTGCAATAGACATACTCCCTTGTCTTAAATTCAAAAACTCCTTCTTCTTAGCATTACGATAGACAGGGGGAACATATGTTGCACGAAATAATTTTACAAAGTCATCCCAACTCAGCACTGGAGGTTTTGCTTTTGCATTTGGAACACTTACCCACCAATCATAGGCATCTTTCTGTAAGGAGCACTATTGGTGGAGTGGTATGAAGAAAGACATTGCAGAGTTTATTTCTAAATGCTTGGTATGTCAACAAATAAAAGCTGAACATCAAGTCCCAGCTGGTCTACTACAACCTTTATCAATACCTGAATGGAAATGGGAAAGGATAATGATGGACTTTGTTTCTGGACTTCCATACACTCAAAGAAATTATGATGCAATTTGGGTCATTGTAGATAGACTAACTAAGAGTGCTCATTTCTTGGCAATCAGAATGGACTACTCACTGGAACGTTTAGCAAAATTGTACATTAATGAGATTGTGAAAATGCATGGAATCCCTATTTCTATTGTGTCTGATAGAGATCCGAGGTTTACATCCAGATTTTGGTCTAGCTTGCAATAAGCTTTGGGTTCCAGGTTGAATTTTAGTAATCCTAATGGTTCTATCATTGCTAATTTGCAAGTCAAGCCAGTCTTACTTGAGCAAGTCCAAGAAGCGCAGAAGTTAGATGAGAAGCTTGTGAAACGGATTGAAGAAGTCCAAAATGGAAGAGAATCAGATTTTTCATTAAGGAAAGACAGTACCTTATTTTATAAAAATAGGTTGTGTGTTCCTAATTATAATGAATTGAGAAAGAAGATCTTGATTGAAGCACATAGTTCACCTTATGCAATGCATCCTGGAGGTACTAAAATGTATCAGACCATTAAGGAGCACTATTGGTGGATTGGTATGAAGAAAGATATTGCAGAGTTCATTTCTAAATGCTTGGTATCTCAACAAATAAAAGTTGAACATCAAGTCCCAGCTGGTCTACTGCAACCTTTATCAATATCCGAATGGAACTGGGAAAGGATAACGATGGACTTTGTTTCTGGACTTCCAGGAACTCAAAGAAATCATGATGCAATTTGGGGCATTGTAGATAGACTAACTAAGAGTGATCATTTCTTGGCAATCAGAATGGACTACTCACTGGAACGTTTAGCAGAATTATATATTAATAAGATTGTGAAGCTGCATGGAATCCCTGTTTCTATTGTGTCTGATAGAGATCTGAGGTTTACATCCAGATTTTGGTCTAGCTTGCAAGAAGCTTTGGGTTCCAGGTTGAATTTTAGTATCGCTTTTCATCCACAAAGAGACGGTCAGTCTGAAAGGGTAATATAAATCTTGGAGGATATGCTTTGAGCTTGCATTATTGAGTTTAAGGGTAGTTGGGACAAACACTTACTCCTCATAGAATTTGCTTACAATAATCTCTCACGCTCAGATCCATCTCATGTTCTTCCTATTGAGTCTATTGAGGTTAGTTCTGATTTGACATATGAAGAAGAACCAATCTAAATCTTAGCGCATGAGATAAAAGTTCTTAGAAATAAGAGAATCCCACTAGTGAAGGTTCTTTGGAGAAATCATTTAGGCAAAGAAGCTACCTGGGAGCGAGAAGAGGATATGCGAGTTCAACATCCACATTTATTTTAGGACTAGTACAAGGTAAATTTCGAGACAAAATTTTTTTAGGGAGAGAGAGAGTTGTAACACCCCAAATTTTTTATAATATTTGCATTCTTGATTGAACATTTTTATAACGAGGAAATATTTTACTTTGCACTTCTTAAATATGAAATGGTCAATGAAAATTTCTTCTTTAGGTTGTGTTAATATTGGCAATGAAGTTTCATGGTGTTGCTATATGTAACACTTAATATTATTTTGACTAGTTGTTATTAAATATAGTATATAATTAAGTTTTTGGATTTCCAACCTTTTGTATTTATCTAAGAATATTTAATAGTTGGGGAACCATTTTATTTCATATATGTCCATAAACTTCCCATTTTCTATTCTTCAAGATAAAGAAAATATCTCCATCTCTATTTCCATCTATCTATCTCCATCTCTCTCTCTCTCTCTCTCTCTCTCTCTCTCTCTCTCTCCTCCGTAACTGAAATTTCATGAAAAACTATGGATTCCTACTAAATCAACAAGCAATTTTTATTTTTGGGTGAAGATCAAGTTGCTCCTCTTGGTAAGTTTCTAAACTCGTTTTTGTACTAGATATTTACTAGTATTTTCTACATATCTTTTCGTACAGAGCTCCGATTTAAGTGATCCAGGACTTTCTGGAAAGGTATTGAATAACTCTACAACTCTTATGGAGGAACCAAAATCTAGTTTTGTTGGTATGTACCTGAAACACGATCATAAAGTACAGGGAAGGTGCTGCCCAGATTTTCAGGTTTTGAAATACTCCCTGTAATGTTGTTAGTAACTTTAGCATAACTTTCTGTACCAAATTGATATGGGGGTGATTCAAGATGTTCTGAAACGGTAAGACATATACCTACAACTTTTATGAAGACTAGAAAGTTTATTTTGTCCGTATAGATTTTCAAAACTGAGTCATAACTCGAAACAGTGAATCTGTCCAAAATTTCTGTTCAAACGTTTTTGGGTAATTTTCACCAATATCATGTTTAGTTTGACTTGTTAAATCACTAAACTTATGTAGATATTTGATTATGTATTTAAGGTATATAAACCCTTAAAAAAAATCAAAGGGGAAGTATTTGAGGAAGTGGACAGATTTGGTTGTTTACGGCGATTCGAACATCCCCAAGTTGTGATTGAACTGTTTTGTGGTAAAACACCGAGGTTTGTGTATAAACTTGTACTCTTTTTGCTTTCTGTAAAATTTTGAAATAACCTGGTATTTATTTTTCTTGTCTTCAATTTATATCGTTATATTCGTATTATATTAAGTATTGTAAGATATTTGCTAAATCGCCCATTTGTGCGGATTGTTTGATCATTTTGCATTTTTGTTGGGACTTGTCCTTCTTGTGGCAGTGACTTTGTCACTCATCTTGGCATGCCTCTTGATTCGGATCTTTTGCCATCTTGACTTTGGATTTGCAGTTCGTCTTGAATTATGGAACTTGTCTGTATTAAGTACGAACTAGGAAGCCATCTTTAATATGGTTCTTGATTCTCTTGTATATTGGATTTTGACCCTACTTGATTTGGAGCTTCGGTCTATCTTGATATATGACTATGCGTAGTATGATGGCATGACGTACATATTGGGCGAGAAAAAAAAAAGGATATTTGGTATACTCTCTTAGATTGATAGTATACACTTTCTAGACCCTTGAATATTGTTATTTATATTGGGAAGCACTTCAAGGTTTGATATTGATATGTTTGATATATTTTTTTACTTGTTTTAAATTATGTTAAATTGAGCTAACTACGACTGAAGAGGGGAATTGGAGAATTTAATGACTCCAAGCCTAAAGTTTATACTCCACTAAGCTTTATGCTTAGCGATAGTTGTTTTCTATCGTAGGTAATGTTCAGGATGAAATTTAAAGATGGTCATGATGAAGTAGTCTTTGTTGGAGAACTTGGAGATCATATTTGCATATGCACCTTGGTTTTGCATAGTTTTGGGACGTGTACATGATATACAGAATATACATGATATATATATATATATATATATATATATATATATATATATATATATATATATATATATATATATATATATATATATATATATATA
>MU781246.1:76938-88572 GCA_026770625.1 Nicotiana glauca
ACTTGGGACTCCCCCATCAGAACTCTACCATCCTCGTCCTTGATGCACCTAACTTGGTCTAAATCCCGCGCCTTCCTCTCCCTCGCTTTAGCCAACCTGAATAACTTCCTGTCCCCGCCTTTCTCCCCCAATTCCTCGTACATGCGACCAAACGCCTCACTTTTAGCTTCCGTGACCGCCAGCTTCGCTTCCTTCCGCGCCACCTTATAACTCTCCCTGTTCACTCTCCTTTCCTCCTCGCTTGTGCTCCCTGCCAACTTAGAGAACGCCGCCTTCTTCGCCTCCACTTTTCCTCCGCCCTTATAATAAAATGAACAAAAAATTTCCTGTGGTGATAATTATCGTGAATCCTAATGACTTCTAATTGACAAAAGGTTGTTACCTGAAGTTGAAAATTATTCCCTCTAAATGCCATTTCGGACATCAGCTCATAGACAACCGGATTGTGTTCTATTCCTTCCATGCACATACCAACACCAACCTGCCATAGAGCACCGAGCAAGAAAAGTAAATAGTAATGGACATTTAACAACTTCAAGGAAATGGATTAAAAAAACTCAATTACACCATAATAGCATAAGAGGGATATAAAATCATTAATAGTTTAAAATTCAGAATAATAACTTCAGAAAGAAAAAAGAAAAAAAGTTTTGTGAAATGATAGACATTTTACCATTGTTGAGTTCTCACTAACACGGGCATCAATAGGACCAGAAGCCACAGCATCTAACACTCCATACATTTCGATATTGCCTCCAAAGTTGTGCAGCATACACCTTTCATATTTTGTTACAGTAACATTGGGGGGAAAATTAGGTAACATTCAAGCTTCAATAACAAATGAAAATAACATTTCCAGAAACCAAACTATATACAGTTTTTTTCACATAGAATCCTCTGATTACCAGATATAAGGAGTGCCATAGAATTGAGAGGATGATTTCCATATTGGTTTGACATCAGCAAATAGATCAAGAACTATCATCTTCCCGCTTGGAACAGAATGTAAAAGTGCCTGTTCAGAAGCAAAAAAGTTAAAATTAAGCAATAAAAATCTATGTTAATTATAACGGGGAAAAATGGGGGTGCAATGTTTCATTTTGTCATTTTTGTTAATAAAGGTTGACTGTACAAATATGGCACGAATGAGGAGATCATTTTGTCCTCAAAATTAAGTATTTTATAGCAGTAGAAGAATAAGTGCCCTCCAGTCACGTAGGTAACGTGAGCAACAAATTTCTTCTGAATAGGTAAGTAGTACCACGTAAATAACAGAAAACCTGTCAATCCCTTAGATGTTCAGAAAGTGTCATTTAGTACTATCTGAGTACACTTATCAATGAACAAGAAAAGCTCCTCATGGTATCCATTTTTGTAATGACCGATATCAAGAGTATGATACTATCACATACCTTTCCTTTGATAAGTGATACTATCACATACTAAAAAGGAGATAAAGAAATGTAAGAACCTCACACTCACATATACTTCAAATCATAGATATTCTATTTCTAATTTTCTCCTGATACATCTCACGCGGTGTTTCAGTGGATATATGCATATAAGCAGTGACAGAATCAGAAGCGCAGATGGAATTGCGTGTGGGTCAGTGAAATAGCATGAAACATTTAGTAACACCTTTCTGAGTGGTAAGTTGTGAAAAAAATAAGAGGAGAAGAAATATAATGCTAATATCATAACTTGAGGAAAACAAGACACCTATAATATATAGGTGTCAAACATTGTCCTAAGTAGGACGATATGCAACTTAAAATAATCTGACATTCTAACACTAACACTTAAATTCTAACAAGCACCCTCAAACTGAAATGTGGGGAAATCAACTGGACTTCGCTTATTTTGTTAACACAAAAATTAAATAACTACATAATAGTATTGCCAGGACAACTATCAGAAAATTTGCCAGAAAGTCATCTTAAAAGTTATGGTCGAAGGAATCTCACTGGAAAAGTTTTAATTGCAAAAAAATCGACGAAAAGAACATAGCAAAGTGCGGTGTCACCACAACGGCAAACAAAGAAAAGAGGCATTGGTGCCACCAGAATGGTCATTAAAATATGCACTGTCACCGGAAAGCGGTGCAGTGCGCTGAAACAATCATAAGATAACCGCAAAGCAATTACCAGACAAGAGGCACAGTGCCACTAAAGCAGTCACAGAAAATAGGTGTGGTGACCCCAAAATAATCGTCAGAGTCACAGAGTGATCACAAGAAATAGGAGTAGTGCCTCCAGAACAATCACCAGAAACAAATTAGAATGGGTAAACTATGAAAAGAGTGTTATAAGATTATGAAAAGAAGAAAAAACTTTGCCTGTGCAGAAAACATAAGATTGCCATCCACTAAGCACAAGGACAGAAGCTACTTGGGTCTCAACTAAAACTGCAGAGACTGATACCATGTGAAAAAATAAGAGAAGAGAGAAATGTATTGATGACTGGATAATTTGAATACAAGACAAACCTATTAATAAGTATCAAACCAAATACATATGATATTATCAAATGTCGGACAATAAGAATTTACGATAAAAAAATAACTTAAGAATTTAATATTCTAACATTCTAACAATAACATTTAATGTTGCAACACAACTCACAAAAAAAGTATGAAAAACGGATATACTAACTGAAAGTACAAAATGACATGGCGGTCTGACCGTATCATAAAAGGAAATAAGATTAATTTCTCTACAGAAATGTACCTCCATCTGCGGTGGCTTCCAGTATTTGGAATCAGAGTAAAATAGCCAACCCTGCATATTGCCAATTAAATAGAAGTTCGTTCATGACTTCATGCAGTAATCCAGAAACACAAAGCTAACTTTTAATGTAGACTAGAGCAAAGAGGTCAAACACAAGAAAATTTTGTCTCAAAGCAAATTTTTATACAAAAGTCAATACCAGGTGAATAGATTCATTGACAAATGAACTCTCATTCACCACAAGATTCAGACCTAACAACATATTAATCCATCTGCAGTTTGCTAAAAACTAATGAACGAAAAGCTCCTGTTATTGATTCAACTTTCACACTCTACTTTGATCCAGGATTCACATGCATAATGATATGTGTATAAGTAACAACACAATGAACCAGTAAAATCCTTAGATCAGCCTTAAACTCAGGACAATTTGAGCTAAAATGTTAAAAGTATGAGAAACCAGCTAGCTTCAGAGCCTTCCAACAAACAAAATTCTTCTGTAAAAATGATCCCATCTAAGCACTAACATGATTAATAATACAGTCCCTGCAGTCAATGGCACTTTGTTTCCTGATAAGGTAAATACAGTCAATGGCACTTATATCCAGGAAATTCCTTGAGAAAATTCACGAAATAAACCAAAAATATGTACTGTCTCAAATTGGTTAAAATAGCAAGGATTCACACCTTGTAAATATTAAAAGTATCTTGATCCCTATAACCACATAATTAGGAGATTTCTAGGGATGTAATTAGATGTTTTTCCTTTCTAGATTACGTGTAAATACTAATTAAATCCCAATGGCGAGCTCACGTTTCTTATGTTTTTAACTGCCAAAACATTTTTCTATACTACTAGTTTTAAGATGCCAAAAATTAACAACAGATCACAATAGAGCTCAATTAATGCTACATATTATTACCTTATAAAAAATTAATAACAATAATACTAGATATCATTGAATAAATCAGTAGCCAAGTAAGAGTATTAGTGGTAAGAATAAGAAGTATACTTGCATCAACCACACCGCATTGTTATCTGCTTTTGACATTGCTTGGTATACAGCAGAGCCGAGAGATGAAATATATGTCGGATCATCAGTAGGTGGAGTATTCTCATTGAAAGTATCACTGTATAAATATGCCAGTTCTCAGAATTTGATTCATAAACCAAAATTTGAAGTGAAAATTTTTGTTTGCCTATTCTAGGCTCCAAGAATAATCCTTGACTGGAAGTTAAAAGAATTCCAAATTTTATGCCCTAAAACAACCATATGGAATCCCTAAGCTAGGCATTAATGTCAACATCAAAAAGTTTTCAACTTATTCAGCAAGACCCTGTTACAAGTTCCACCATTTATATTCTGATAAAAAGGAGTTGTGACTCTCCCTTCTTAAATGGATCGTCTAGGAGGAGAGATTAAGCTTCAAGAAAAAAGAGAATAGTATTACTATTTACTAGTACTTGCTGCAAAAAAGGTGATGTTCATACATTTAAGGGTATAAAAATTAAAGTAGAACAATTGTCTTTAAGTTATAAATCTTTATAGCCCCATATCGCTCCTAATCACATTAACTGAAGTTTCAGTTCAATAAATAGAGTCAGACAGGAAGAGCGAACAATATATAAAAGATACGAGCAGTAAAATCAACTTTTCCAGGCTTAACAACAACAACAAACTCAGTTTGATCCCAATAGGTGGGGTCTGGGGAGGGTAGTCTGTACGCAGACCTTACCCTTATCTAATGCAGGTAGAGAGGTTGTTTCCAATAGACCCTCGGCTCAGGAAGGGCAAGAAGTAGAAGAGGAAAGCAAGGAAGGAAGAAACATGGAAACTTTTCCGGGCTTCAAAAAGTAAAAAGCCTTCAAATATACTTTGTTAGAGCCTAAAAGAGAAACAATTTGTCACCTGCTTTAGGCGTTTATATAAAACCAGATAATAAGCAACAAGCATTTGTAAACAAGATCAAAGTGAAAAATTGATTTTTTTTTTTTTTTGATAAAGTAGATCAAAGTGAAATACTTGAAACTGCTTGCGAATTCACTGTACTTAATTAGGCCAGATGAAGTAGTTTAGTGGAATGATGGACTACCAGTTGTAAATATCGGTGATGTCTCCGTATTCTGCAGTGAACATAAAAACATGAATCACAAAAGAGTCAGTTGAGATCAAATGACAGGAAATATACAATTATAGGCTGCAAAACATTAACGCTTTTTTTTTCCTCAAAGAAAGACCAAGAAATAGACCCTACATTGACTTGCCAAACAAATGGTTGAAGATATAATTAAGTAAATAATAGCGCGCACTCTCTAACAGCTTAAGCTTTTAGATGAGATGGTGTCACACTTCAATATGGTATCAGAGCACATAGAGGTCCTGGGTTCGAGTCTCACCGCCACCCAATATCAAAAAGAAAATTCACATGCTTGGCTGATTAAAAAGAATCAAGCCCGCACGTAAGGAGGAGTGTTTGAGACATAATTAAGTAAATAAAAATGTGCACTCTCTAACAGCTTAAGCTTTTAGATGAGATGGTCGCACACTTCAACAATATAGATAATGATTCACGAACTATAACCAAGAATATGACTGCATCAATGAAATTGGATATTTGCATCACACCCAATCCCCTGTAAATATGCACATCACAATAAAACTAGATCTACTACACCATATGTGCTTTGCCTTCTTCCTAGGTAGGAATTGAGGTCAACAAGGTATTTTGATCCATTAAAGCACCTTATAATGCAGTTCAACTAAAATATAGGCACTGGGAGAGGGAGAGAGAGAGAGAGAGGAGAACTAGATGTTGAAAGCTGTACTAGTTGAGGCATGGGAATTAAATCATTGATCTCATTTTATTTTATTTTTCTCGTGAAAGGAGGTCCCAAGTGGAGCAGAATTGCCATCAAGTAGGAGCTTTCTATTCTGAGCTTACGTTTATTTTGGGGAGCAAGTGATAGGACCATATTTTACAATATTCACACACTAACAGATTGCAAAAACTAGCAACCTCTAGCACATACTATCAACAAAACAGTAATATTCACGTATTTTGAGCTTAATTGAAGTCAGCAATGATCATAAAAGTCTATTGGTATATTGATTATCGGCAGGACCACCACCCTCATCGGCTTTCTGATACTTACGCCAACATATTTTTCTCCGTCAAGGTGTCTGTCAGAACAGAAAATGCATCAAACACTTTATAAGCTTCCCCCTTCCCTATAATGTTATTTAAATTTAACTTAAGTGCATTATCAAAACCATACAATCATATTAGATTTGTTGCTCTGAGAATGGTTGTGTGTGTCAAGGATAGAAGGAAACAATTACACTTGAAAATGAAAATAGAAAAAAGAGGACAGAAGCCACATTTTAGATAAGCTTTCATTAGGCAATGAATGATAACATACAAGTGCTAATTGTCTCATGATTTTAATTAAAGGCATAAAAATACAAAGCATGCCATCCTCTTATTTTGGAATGAGCTTATAAATGGGGGAATGCTGAAACTGGGCTCATGTTATAAGACAAGCAAAATCTAGTCGAACAGTAAATACCAAACTCAAAAATCCTCACTTGGAACAAACCCATGTCCCATCAAAAATAGTAACAGACTGACAGAATACAACTCTAGAAGTAACAGAGCACGGATTTAACATAAATTATAGGGTCCTAATTCCCTGGGAACAGACATGCAGTCAGGGTCAAACACGTTCATCTTGCTGGAGAAATACTGATTCAAGTGCTTTCCATTTGTCGCTTTTCTAAAGAAGTGCTCAGTCATGTATGTGAAGTTTGCCTTTCTATAAGCTTCATCATATTTCTGTGTTCTAAATGTACCAGGTAGGCAAGAGTATGTCAATGACTATTTTTTTTTAAACTATCTTCCATTTCTTGCATATCTTAACTTAATTTAACTATCGCTGCGTTACCAGGCATATTTTTGCAGATTTAACAGGCTATTCTAAATCAGCTTTATGAATAGTATTTATATGTTTAGAAAATAGCCGAGCCCAACTTGTTTGATATTGGGGCGTAGTTGTTGTACTAGGATATTCTAAGTTGGAAAAGTTGCTTGTGACAATGTGGAAACCTGAGTTTTCCAAAAGCTTGTGCAGTGTCATCTCTGCATACTGTCTTCTGCTCAAGATTTTACAGTTATAAAGCTGTGGGGTGAAATCTTGTTTATTCTAGTTCTTTCCATTGGTTCATTTAACATAGAATCGGAAACAGAAAAGTGTGATATCTTAAAAAGCGTTGGCTCTTCAATGTTCTATTTTCAAAATGGAAAAAGATAAAGCACTAGAACAAGAAAAAAAGAGGTTAAGAAGTTTCACAAAGTCTAAAATCCTTTTACATTTTTCAAGATCAAAAAACTTATGTCTGTATACTGTTTATTAAAGGTGAATCCTTTTCAACTGAAAGACAAAAGTATAACTCACCCTCAATCTGTTTCCGGATAAATGCCTCTCCAATTTCAATAAATAAAGGATCGGAAGGGGCAAGGAGAAAAGTACAACACCATCGAGGGTCACCATTAACAGTGTTCCTAAGGAAAGTATAAACTCCATCAGGTTCAAAACAAGCAAATCTTCCCAGTATCTGACAATAAATTTTCAGCCAAGTTAGATGTACTTTCTTCGGGAGCACTTCAGAAACATGAAAATTTTAGAATTACCAGGGATAGAATTTTTACTTTCAGAAACAGAAAGCTAAGTGAGTCCTTAATACTTCTAGCTCTTCAACCCAAGAAAGGTTAGTCGGAATTCATACACTGCTCTATACAAATTTAAAATTGGAAAACTATCGTTCTTTTTTAGATTATAGAAGAGAAGTTGGTCAAAAACTAGGAGGGTAGCGGAAACAAATTAAAGGACGCATCTCACTAGCTGTCATAAGCTTATCATCTAACGAACATCAGAGAAAACGAACTTTGTTTAGAAACATGTTGAAGAAAAGTTCTAGAACTTAGCATGGAGAGTGAAGCGAAGAGAAAGAAGGAGATTGTGAAATATTTGCATATCCTCAAAATAAAAGCAATAGAAAACAATGTTATGAAAAGGAGCACCAAGATGGAACAAACATCAAAAATTGACATACCAGTCCCCAAGTCTTGTAATATTTGCAGACGGGAATATCTTTTTTAATGCAGCTGGAACATTTCCAGAGAATGATGGAAGCACTAGCAGTCATTGGAGAAAAATGAAGACAAGAAAATTAGTTTGAGCAATCACATTGTGAATTGAAGAAGTAAATAACAGAAACATCTTCAACTTAATTAAACACCGGCCTACGAGAAGCCATGGTCTGCTAATCAGAATTCGAACATAAAGAAGAAAGACAATATTGTTGAAAGATTCCTTTGAAACCAAAAACAATGGCATACCTGGGGTCATGCCCAACTCTTGCATCCGAGATAATATCTGTTTCTGCAATGCTAACTGAATATTTAACCAGTTTTGAGATAAAGGTCCACCCCATCTGCAGTGCAATATAGATTTGGAGTGTAAATATCCAAAAATGAAACACAATAAGATACAGAGAGCAATTCGCAGCAAACTTTGAAGCATAGATACCATGAGAAATGTAATACAAATAGGGATGAATTTGGTCGCATCTGCTGTATGAACAAGTTAAAAGAGCAGATAAGGACCCAAGGGTGTGGCCTAGTGGTCAATGAAGTGGGTTGAGAACCTGAGGTCTCAGGTTCAAATCTCAAAGGAGACAAAAACACTAGGTGATTTCTTCCCATTTGTCCAAGCCTTGGTGGATAGAGTTATTAGATACCGGGAGATAGCAGGTAGCCAGTAGAATTAGTCGAGGTGCGTGCAAGCTGGCCCCGACACCACGATTATTAAAAAAAAGGTCACTAAAGATGCATGCTTTCATCTTCATCCTCAAAAAATACAAACTCTAACGAAGAAAATGTTGGATTGTGCTAAGACAACTAATCCTCGTGAGGGTAAAACATGACACCTGGTCTTTCCTACCTTAACACAGAAATGGTAAGACACAAATAGCAAAGGATAATAGGCAGCTAGGGAAAAAGCATGGAGATGAATCAGTTTAGCTTTGCAAAAAATTGAGGCACAAACGATTCTTCAAGCTCTTATAACATTGGTTACAAATGGGCCTTACATATGACTCCCATCTCAAAAGAATCTATTAAGAACAAGAGGCCACAATAGGATGGAAAATTTTATAAGTAAACCTAGCCCATCACCTGTTGGCCGTCCAAGCATATGAGAAGGATTGCATGCATCAATCAGATGACAAGTAAATTTAGAATTCATTATAGATCTTATAGGCGAGCTAAACTCACTTAGATGTAGCTGAACAGCCTAAGATAGGTCTGCTTTAACACATCTGAAATATCCTCCTTTCCTAAGTACTGAACCCTTTAACTTTGAGCACCATATACCGAATCAAAGTCAATTTACCGCATGACATTTAATTCACAAAATCTTTACAAAATATATGCCCCGGTCTTACAAGATACCTGAACCAGATAACATTTGTTACAACATATGGTTTACCAGCATTTGTTGCTGCTGGAAATGCCCTTGATTGAAAAGACAAGTTAGATATAAGGGACGGGTTATGGTACTCACGCGTGTAGGTTTCCCATGCGAGCCCAAGCCAAGAAGGCAGGTCCACCAAAGAAATCATTTAGATCTTGAGTAGTAATATTATAATCCTGATCATAAACAAACATGAATCAGAAAGTGCTTGTAAGCGTCTAATGAAGCTTCTTATACAACCATATCAGGCTGTATCATGAGCGACAACTAATCAAGCACTATGGTATTTGTCTCCTACGCACTATCAGTAATAAAAACCCCAAGGTAAACATCAAGCAGATATAATCTCTGTAGCAACATAAGATATGGACATAATGACCATAAAAGAACTAAGGAAGTAACATTAAGCAGAAATTGTCACATTGCTTTTCAGCACCAAATATATAGCCAAGAATTAATAGCATGAAGGGATGTATTTTCAGTAAATTTCAGAGAAAATTGCTGCATTCTCAGAGAACAAGATTTTACCTGATGGCATATGAAACCTTAAGTTCTTAACTACTTGGCACAAACATTTTAATCAACAAACTTTATCTGAAATAAAGCCCAGTTCTGGCCTACTTCATAGAGGTAGATTCAAGACAGAAGTGCTAAGTTTAGCAATATAGAAGCAACACATATGTTAGCAGAAAGATAGGTTTATAGCATTTGTACTACCACAACTGATTCCCTTAACATATACAAAACTCATGCTCTTGCCCAAAGGTATCAAACAACTTGTATGACTTTCCCATTTGAATATGAGGCAGAAATTCCCATGGCAACGGCCATTTGGCTCTAAATTAAGCTAGGGGAACCCACAAAATCCAAAGCTATAAGAATACCAAGAAAACTTTTTGCCAGATAGCTTCTTGTCCCGTAAATGCTAAAGGTAAGTTGATTCCTTGAAGTGCCATCCAATCTACTTCTTTCTCCCACCTTTGCCAATCCCACCAAACAAATGAATCTGCATGGGGAAGTAGGAATATGCTAAGCTGTTACACTAGCAGCGTCTCAAAGAACCAATAAAAAGTAGAAATATGCGAAGTTGTTATACCAGCAGCATCTCAAAAAATACCAACAGTAAACATCCGTACATAGAAAACTAATGATTCTCCTAAAGCAGTCCGTACATAGAAAACTAATGATTCTCCTAAAGCAGGCAGGGTAGAGTTATCAAGTAAAAAGGTTTTCGATCAGTCTCAACCCAAATCTGAACAGCTTAAACCTACTGGAATAGTTCAGAAAAATGGCTGAAATCAAGAGGTATTTACAGCTCCATCACTTATTATAAATGCTTTGATATATGAACTTTACATTCTTGATTGACATGACTTCAATGTCAAAACTCCTGATAAGTTGTCCATGATCGGAGTAAGACTGATTACAGCCTTAGAAAAGATAAGGATGACAAACCATCAACTAGATCTGATTTTCTTCTATATTTTGCTCTTTGGCCATCATCTTATAATAAGTTTGGCCACAAGAGAGCATTTCCTGAGAGAACCTTGGTTTTGCATAAGATATCCAAATGAAAGCCCTCAAACACCACATCTACATGAATAACATACAAATAATATGTGGCTTTAGCAATGCAAAAATATGCTGAGGAGGATTGAGGAACATCATGCATTGTGGTTTCATCGTCCTATTATCAGATGAGAAAAGGACTGAGTTCTAAAGACGACAAGGAATAATCACTAGAAAAGAATAGCAAAAGAAGGCATCAATATTACTAGCACAAACACAGTGAAATTACAGTGGTATCAGGCTTTCAAACAGGATATCAGAAGATAGATGCTCACACCGTAAAAATCAACTAAATACCGCATTACTATTTATGTATTGAGGGAAGACCTACTACCAGTATTTCGGTGATGGTGCATTTTTCACTGCACTTTAATATGAGACAACAACTATGCATAAAAGGTTTTGTATGTGTGTGTGTGTGATAGTGTCTTGTTTTAGGCTGCTAGGGGCTTCAGTTGTGTTCTTAATACTCTTTATGGTCGAAAGTTAGGCTATAGTATGTTAGCGGCCCTGTATGTTCATATTATTCCCTTGCGTATGTAGTATTGTGCCTTTGTTGATGCTTAGTGTTAATACATTGCTCACTATTTTCTGGTTCTTGCGTTGTTGGTGTTATCTGTTAGGATTCCTTTGCTGCTACTGGTACATTGTCTCTTTCCTTCTTGGGCCGAGGGTCTACCGGAAACAGCCTCTCTATTCCTCCGGAGTAGGGGTAAGGTTTGCGTACACACTACTCTCCCAAGACCCCACATGTGGGATCTCACTGGGTTGTTGTTGTTGTTGTGTAGGGGGGGGGGGGAGGGGGGG
>MU781246.1:89706-113748 GCA_026770625.1 Nicotiana glauca
GGGGGGGGGGGGGGGGAGGGGGGGAGAGAGAGAGTTGTATTCTTACAGCTGGATGTGACGACATTTTGATAGTAGTTCCATGGTACCGGCCGTTGGATCGTCACTCCATCTGCTTCTACAAGAGGCAGTGATCCTGGCTTGGGAACTGAAGCTAACTGAACACCCCCTGTCTTGTCCCATGAAATATGAGCACCACACCTATACTTCAAATACCAGTGTAACCCCGATGTAATTTCAACAGCTGTAGTTCCTTGAATCCTAAGAGAAAACAAATCAAAGAGAGGTTCATCACCTAATCTAAGCCTCATTTAGGTTGAAGCAGAAGTAGAGATGCAGCAACAACATGTTCAACTGTATCTGCTCACCGGATAACAAAGTTTCAAATATTTTAATTTTGTCTTCTTATTTGACAAGAAAATCTGGACTACAGATGCCAAAAGAGGCTACGACAGTCAGCTCTCAACCCTTGAGACATAAATGTAATATGAAGAGTGCCAATTGACATCAAATAACTTATCTCTTTAAGAACTTCGCAAGAAACTTGCCCAAAACAAGTCATATTTAGCAGAAATCAGCAGCCACCCAGTATGATGGCAAAGTTGGCAATATTATGAACCAAGGACATAAAGCAAACAATAACTAATTAAACAAAGTGCAACTGGAAGAAGTAAAATTAGGAGTATCAACAGACATTGCCTGCTAATAGGAAAACACAAATTTTCTACAGTAAAAAGAACAAAAAACTTTTAGCAATCAAAAAGCAATAGATGTCAAAAAGTGTAACATAGTGAGATCCTTGTAACTATTCGTTGACATACAGTATCTCAGGTGAACTTCTGCTTGAACTCTTGTAATTGGTTATACGAAAGCAGCTTCTTCCACCACAAAGATCCTACATTTACATACGAAATGTCATTTATAAATTGCAAGTAGCAACAAACCAGTTTGGCAAGAATAAAATGCAGCTACAGTAACGAAAATATAGGAATATATAAGATCCTAACTTACAGCAGCCTAAGACGATATTTCAACATCATTCAAGCAAAGATAGTGTATCCTATATACACATTGATCATATAAATAAGGATCAATTACGAATTCTGATGGCACTAACAAGTGTAATAATAGAATAATTATTTTATCACAAAATATTTGTGAACCAATTAATAGTTCACACAAAGGACATATACTGATGTCATTTGTGTTTATAACGAAAACAGTCAACTGGTTCTTCAACAAAAATGATATTCTTTCAACAATTTTGAGCATTTATGGATTAAACCAAGAAGAGCAGTAAACTTTAAGTTACAGACATAATGAATTACCAATTCCAAAACAAAAAGGGAAAAAATTTATAATTTGAAAAACGAAGGAGATAATTGTTCAGTACCTTGGAAACAATCTTAAATTCAAAGCTGTGCAAATGGGCAGGAAGTAGCCTCTCTAAAACAGCCTTCGCTGCAGATTCTTGCACTATTGGTGGTGCCTGTTTGCTATGCAAACGCCTCAGTACAGACTCTATAGCATCTGATTCTACTGCTGATGCTTTACAAAGAAACACTGAAAGAATTGCAAGTAGAAACCAAGACTTCAATTTTACCATACTTTTCTTGGAATTGGAGCTTTGGAAACGAATCTAATTGTGGTTGATCATATATTGTTAATTTGAATGACTAAGGGTAGACTGTGTAATTTCTGTCTTTTTGTTTGGTAGGTTTTTGGCTATCTGGATTTTTCAACTTAAGGTTTGCTAATATTGAATCTGAACACTAAAGAATTAGACCCATTTAGGGATAAACAATTCTAATAAGAACGGATGATGTTGACTATTTTTGACATACATCAAACCACACATGGGAACTCTGAAAATTTGATTATATAATCAAATTGTCTACTAGTAAATGTGAGTATGACTGTATGACAAGTTTAAAAGTTGAAAAAAAGAATTGCACAAGTTATTCCTTTAAAAAAAGTCAAATGAACTTTTTCATAAGAGTAAATTTTTAAGTTGAGGAAAGTTAATATCCAAGCCATAAAAATTAGTTTATTTTGATAAGTATATTTTTTTAAAAAAAATTTAAAAGTACTTTTGGTAAAAAACAATTTGTATTTGTCAAACTTATTTAAAAAGTACTTATTAGTTTGGTCAAGCTTTGAAAAGCTATTTTTAAGTATGTTTTTCTTTAAAAAAATATTTTTGGAGATAAGTTATTTTTTCTGTTTCTACTTCTACTCAAAAGTACGGGGGGGAGGAGGGGGGAGATTTGGCCAAATAAACTATTAATCTCTTGCAAACGACTTGCACTTTTCTTAATCAGTTTCGTCTCTTATAAATCTTTTTACTAGTAATAAAATTTTATTTGTATGTTTATAAATTGAAGACATGCATATGTCTTTTATACATAAATTTATCATTAATCATATACTATATATTTACTTTAATTTTAAGTGTTAATGTTAAATTTCTTGATTGGGTGAAAATACCATACACGAGTAAGTATTTACCTTTACTTGTTAATTTGGTATTTATATTGTAAAAATAATTCCATTTCCTAGTGAAAGGAACACCAAATCCTTTTATTTTATATTATATTGTTGGTGATTTTGCGTTAAGTTGACGTTTAGATTGTTATAATAATCCACTTCCTAGTTAAAGTAATATCAAATCATATTTACTTCTTATGTCCATATTATTTGTAGATTTCAATTTTGTATCTGAACACACCTTAAATATAAACTCATTATGAAAATTGATTTGGATAAGAATACTCTCATAATTGTTTCATATAACAGGATATAGCTTCCAAAAATATTATTATTGACCTAAATAAAGATGATTAATGATAATGACACATATATAAAGCCATAAAATATGGTACGTAAGGGAGTAACGAGACAATTAATGGAAGGTATCAAAATGTAATTAGCAATTAAGATTATCTAAAAGATCGTGTCAAAACGACCTAGCATATGAGATATTCAAAGCCAAAATGCATGAAATCTGCTACTTGAGGCATTATCGTAAATTTCATGATTATTGGTCTCTTTCTCAAGTGCAAACATTCTCTATAAATAACATATAAAAATGTTGGAGAACTTCTATGACCTATCTTATACAAATGACAACCAAGTTTGACTCTTATAAGGAACATCATAATTCTAGTGCCACCCTAACATAATTAATTAGCTTAGGAGTGTGTTGGCTAGCTTATTCCATAGCTAAAAGTTTAAAGCGAGTGTAAAAGAGATGCAGACTAATCCAAGTTTTGGACAATCTTCATCCAAGAGTAATCCAATGGAGACCAATCCTCCTCACAATGCTCATGAACTAGGAGGAGAAAAAATAATATTGGGAAGGGAAGGATTTCTTCCACCGGGCAGGGAATCGAGGGAAAAATTCTCAAGCCTAAACGAAGCCACGAACAAGTTCTTAAAGGAGAAGCACATCTTCAGTTGTCCAGCTGCACTGTGCAGGCGCGCCATGCATGGGCATAAAACCACTACAAGACTCAATGACAGTAAAACATGCGGTCAGTGGCGGAGCCACATGTACCAAAGGGGTGTCAACCGACACCCCATCGTCGGAAATATTACACTGTTTAGCTAGGTAATTTTTTTAAAAATATGTATATATACTATATAATGACACCCCTTGACTTCTTGGTGAGTTTGTTTTTTAATATTTTGACTCCCCTTAATAAAAATCCTGGCTCCGCCACTGCATGCAGTGACCCTAGTTCTCCCGATAAGGGAACCCATGCCTTCCCCTTCAGTGGGGAAGAACAACAGCATTCAACTCCATCTTGTGATGATGAATCGACAATCTATTTTTGTTATCTGGAATGTTCGTGGAGCGAACAATGAAAACTTTAGGAGGAATTTTAGAGAGTTAGTTGACACTCGCAAGCCATGTTTGGTAGCTCTCCTAGAAACCAAGATGGAGACTCACGCCTCTCTTAGCTTATTAGTGACTTTCATTTTGCTAAGATAATTGAGGTTTCCACGAAGGGCCAGTCTGGTGATATGGCTATCCTGTGGAACACAATATTGTAACTGTACAGGACTTTGTGAGAAGAGAACAAGAGATCCACCTTATGTTAGAGGTTCTCCCTTATAGTAAATCTTGGCTATTCACTGATGTATACGTTAGTACAGAAAAACTAGTTAGAGATAACTTGTGGAAAAATGTTGAAGACATTCATAATTTCTATAAAGACACATGGCTCGTAGGAGGAGATTTTAATGATGTACTTAAGTCAAGTGAAAAACTAAAAGGAAGATCTATTAGCATAGGCAGAATCTTGAAAGTTTATAATATATTAACAATTGTAACCTTATTGATTTAGGATTTAAGGGATGCAAGTTCACTTGGTCTAATCATAGGAAAAGGAGGAAAGGTTTAATTATGGAAAGACCGGATAGGGGTTTGGCCAATGAAGAGTGGCTTTCGCTTTTTCCTCATGCACCTGTTATCCATCTACCTAGGACTTATTCATACCATAACCCCTAATTAATCAATCTCAACTCCTCTAATAGTGCCACCTCGAAAGCATTTAGGCTTGAAACTATTTGGTGTACTCGCCTGGATTCCATTAACGTTTTGTTGCTTCTAATCGGAAAGATAAGGACTGAGATTCTGCTATATAGAGTGATATATTGGAAGAACAATTCTTTTGGAGACCTTTTTCGTATGAAAAGAAAGACTGCTATCTCGATTAAGTGGTATCCAGAATTCTAGCAACTATCCTACTAGTATGTTTCTTCAGAACCTAAAAGATTCCCTCAAGTTAGAATTCTCGAACTAAAAAAAAGATTACCGAAAGTTGAGGGCTAGAGTTTCTTGGTTAAATGATGGGGATACAAATATAAAATTGTTTTAAATTACAACCACTAACACGAAAAGGAGAAATACTATTACTTACTTTAAGAGTGAAAATGGTAAATGGATAGATGATCACAAAGCTGTCATGGATCATACATTGAATTACTTTAAGAATATGTTTACCACTTCCCATAGTTGTATTAACTGGAACCATATTCTCACAAGTCCTAAAAATTTTGATAATCTAGTCCTCTCTGCCTTGGGTAGCCCTCTTACTAATAATGTAACTACTACATCTCGTTTTTCTTTTAAACCATTTAAGGCTCCCGGTCCAAATGGGTTATACCCCTTTTTCTTGCAAAAATATTGAAATAAAGTTGGCTTATCAGTTACGACTCTATGTCACCAAGTTTTTAATACCCAAGTTATTCCTTCCACTTTAAACAACACATATCTTTGTTTGATCCCTAAAATCTCCAACGCCAACAACTTGAAAGAATTTTCGCCCTATTAGTTTATGAAATATTGTCTATAAAATTATTACAAAAATCATTGCCAATAGAATTAAGCCTTATCTTGAAAAAATAATTAGCCTTTTCTAGACTAGCTTCATTGAGAATAGGAGGACTAGTGATAATGTTATAATTATTCAGGAGATCATGTCCAGATTTTGAAATTGTAGGAGTATGACAGCCAACATGATCCTAAAGATAGATCTGGAAAAAGCTTTTGATAGATTAGAGTGGTCCTTCATTTACAGAACCCTCCAATTTTTTAAATTTTCTGCTAATATTACTAGGTTAATTATGTCTTGTATTTAGACTAGTAACATCGCTAACCTTGTGAATGGTGCTAAAATAACTTACTTCACCCCTACTCATGGGATAAGGCAAGATGATCCAATGTCACCTTACATCTTTATCTTGTACATGGAAATGTTGTCCCGATGTATTAGCCATCAGGTAGACATTAATAATTAGGACCCTATAAAAGTTAATCGTAGAGGCCCCTCCTTCTCCCATCTATTTTTCGCAGATGAACTCGCTCTCATGGCCAGGTTAACAACAAACCTAATGAAACTATTCTCAAGAGTCTTAACCTTTTTTTGTGAGCTTTCAGGTCACAAGATTAACTATGACAAGTCTAAGATAGCTTTTTCCAAAAAACATTATAAGAATACAGTGAAGGAGATCTCTAGGTACTTTGGTATCAAGG
The DNA here is from genome assembly GCA_026770625.1 of Nicotiana glauca. Classification (NCBI taxonomy): domain Eukaryota; kingdom Viridiplantae; phylum Streptophyta; class Magnoliopsida; order Solanales; family Solanaceae; genus Nicotiana; species Nicotiana glauca. The sequence continues at coordinate 95,744 of MU781246.1, forward strand.
TTAATGACAATTTTGAAAAATACTTAAAATTTTCAATCCCTCAAGCCTCCCCTAAAGCTAATAACTTCTACTTTATTTTGGATAATATGTGTTCCAGGTTATCCAATTGGAAAACTCAATGTATGAATATAGCAGGCAGAGCTACTCTTACTATCTCAACTCTGGATGCTATTCCAAATTATGCCATGCAAATTACCCTATTGCCTAGTAAAATTTTGAAGGAAATTGACAAACTCCAAAGAAATTTTATTTGGGGTACCACTGACCAAAAGAAGAATCTTCACCTTCTAAATGGGCCTACTATTACCACTAATAAAGCCTTTAACAGCCTGGGTATGAAGAAGGCCAAGTCTAAGAACTTGGCCTTGCTAACTGGCATATGCCGGAGACTCCTTAACTTTCTACATGCTTTATGGTCTCAATTGCTCATTAGCAACTATGCTAGTGGAACCAACAAAGTCTGTTTTCCTTCATATGGTGTAGTATATAAAAGGGATGGTACTACAGCAATATGGGGACTCTATGGTCAGTTCACACTGATTCCAACCTAAATATTTAGAATGCAAGATGGATCCGAAATAGTTCAACCCTTAGGGACTCTATCGAAGGCCCCTTGAATAACATTGACCTAAATTTGAAAGTAAATGACCTATGCAATAGTGATAATAGCGGGGATCTACCCAAGATATCCTTCATTTTACCTCCTAATATCATTGATAATATTAACTATATTCCTCTAAACATATGTCCCAATGATTTTGACACTCCAGTGTGGGATGTCAATACTAGTGATACCTTTACCAGTTATAAGCTTATTGATGGAGCCATTAATACCGAGAAAGATTTCACATAGATCTGGCGCCTGTACACGCCTAATAAAATTAAGTTTTTCTTATGGTTATGCTACTATGATAGACTTCCTTGTCGCTGGTACTTAAATTATATAGGCATGAACATTGATGTTCCTTGTCCAGTATGTAGAGATTCTGAAGAAACTATTACCCATATATTCTTACACTGCTATTGTATGGGGTCAAATTCTGCCCACTACGGTAGTGATAACCAACAACTACGCGATAGCCGAAGTGAGGGCACGACCTAAGAATGTCGGGGTGAAGTGTATCATCGGTTTCCTCGAAAGCACGTGACCAATCCATGTATTATTTTATTATTTCGAGGGGGTTCACCTATTATATAAAGGAGGATCCCAATGTTGTAAAGACATCTGATCTTTCTGGAACAAGCTTTCTCTCTCTCTCTCTCTCTCTCTCTCTTTCTTTTTCTCTCTTGAATATCCAATCTATTGAAAGCAATAACAAACATAATACATATCTCTAGGTCTCATTATCTTCGATTATGATTTACCTTTGATTCATTTTGATTGTATTCACTTGCAAAGTAATTATTATCTTTCGAGTCAAATAATTTGGCACTGTCTATGGGGAATTCGGCAATCGAAATCATAGTTTGCACCTAGAATATCGAAAAAAACAATGAACCACCATCGTTCACACCCTACAGAAATCAAAAAATGGCAGAAAGCGACGTAATAATATAAGCAATGGCAGGCGTCACTGCCAACCTCATAGGCCCTCTCAACGAGGCCAGTAGAGAGAACATCTTGAGTACAACACCTGGTAGTGCGCAGGATGGAGAAATCTCACCTTCTTCATCTGAAGACCTGACAATCTTGCACGGAAAAGGAACCTTTACATCTGTAGTCAAAGAAACACCACCCCCGGTAGTCAAGAAACTACTGGAGGAGTGGTTGATTAACACCCAAGGTAGCTTGCTCGAAAAGTCACCCCAAAGCAACATCAAGAACCCGTCAATGACAGACATCGCCACCACCAGCGAACCCGGTACTGTACAAACAAACAACACCCATACTGATGTCCAGACCAGCGATGGCACACTCGCAACTATCCTTAAAAAGATGGAAGAAATGGAGAATGAGAACAAGACACTTCGGGATCAAATAAAAGAGCATCAGGAAAGAGTAGACAAAATTCTCGGCGCTCCAAAGTGAGTAAGAAAATGCGACGTAAGAAGATTCGTCGAACAGCCGTACAGCGAAGAGGCTGCCCCTCACCCGATCCGGAAAACCTTCAAGATGCCACCTTACTTAAGGATATATGACGGGACAACGGATCCCGAAGACCACCTGATCCACTATGTAACCACTGTGAAGGGCAACGATTTGTCAAAAGAACAAGTACCATCCGTATTGCTGAAAAAGTTTGGAGAAACTTTGACAGAGGGGCGTTAACATGGTATTCACAGCTGCCAGCAAGAACAATATCGACATTCAAAGAAATGGCGGATAAGTTCGCCATCGCCCACGCAGGAGCAAAGAAAGCAGAGTCCAGGGTCAACGATATCTTCGCTGTTAGACAAACCGTAGGAGAGGGACTCAGGGACTTCCTGGCCAGATTCAGCAGAGTAAGGATAAGCCTACCAAATGTATCGGAAGGCATGGCAATCGCAGCTTTCCAAAACGGACTGAGCATAGATGGTTCGAGGGCGACCAAAAAGCTATTGAGCCGACTCATGAAGTATCCCCCTACCACATGGGAGGAGATTCACAACGCCTACTGTGCTGAAGTACGAGCAGATGAGGATGACCTCAACGGACCGACCCAATGGCTAACGATGATACAGTCAGAAGCAAGAAGGGATCGACGTAATGACAGGCGACGAGAACAACCCTCGCGCTTCAACAAAGAAAGGCATCAACCCTATATTAGATACTCTCATCCGCCATCGCCAAGACACACAGAGGCACTGCAATGACATATCGCTCCACTCCAATAATGAAAAAGGTATGCCCCCTTTATTATCTGCCCATAACTTTTGCGTGTCTCCCTCAGCAATAGTGTACGCACTGGAGAAGCTGGGCATCAAGGTACAATGGCCGTAGAAAATGAAATCAGATCCTGCAACGAGGAGGTCGAACGTCCTGTGAGAGTTCCACCAGGAAAGAGGACACAAAACCGAAAATTGCATAGGTCTATGATAAGAGGTAGTTAGAATGTTGAACCAAGGATACCTGAGGGAGCTGCTTAGAAATAAGGGAAAGACCAACTTAGCACGAGGGCAGGAACAACCCTAAGGGCCGCCGAAGCCACTTTCGCCAGCACGCACCATCAACATGATTGTCGGAGGAGGCGATGATTCAGCAATCAACCACGTAAAGTTCACTACCACGCACAAACTAAAATGAATAATCGCCCACGAACGGTATGGCGACTTCGAAGGAAGTATCACCTTCGATAAGTCTGATGCCGACAGTTTGTCTTTTCCTTATTATGATGCTTTGGTCATAACTTTACGTATTGCCGACACTGATGTTAAGAGAATCATGGTTGATGATGGAAGCAGCGCCTGTATTATCCATCCAAGAGTCCTCGTGCAAATGAGACTCGAAGATAGAATAATATCGCATTTCATAACACTGACAGGTTTTAACAATGCAGTGGAACGGACCTCCGGGGAGGTATCATTGCCGATTTTAGCGGGAGGAGTTACATTGGAAACCACTTTCCACGTCATGAACTAAGAGACGGCCTACAACGCCATCATAGGACGCCCGTGGATACATGCCATGCGAGCAGTCCCTTCAAGCTTCTACCAAGTGATCAAGTTCCCCACCCCTTGGGGAGTATTTAGCATTCAGGGTGAGCCGTGCACCGCGCAAGAATACTATCGAATCGCTCAAGACTGCGCCCACACCAAACAGTTGAAAGGAGCAAGTGCAGAGGCATAGCAATCAGCTATGTCGGGGACTAAGGTCGACCCGACAATGGAAGCCATCAAAGATCCAGACATCGTACAAGCCTGCAAAGCAACAGTCGAGGATCTCTACCCAGTACAACTAGACAACACCGACCACACAAAGAAAGCCTACATCGGACATAGCCTCTGCGACCCAAGTAAGTACCATGAATTTCTAACTAACCACGCGGATTTATTTGCTTTTTCTCATTCAGATATGTCGGGAATACCGAAAGATATTGCCACCCACAAGGTGAACGCCGACCAACTATATCCGCCCGTGCAGCAAATTAGAAGGAAGTTCAACGTTGCAATCAACGAGGCTGTCAGCGAAGAAGTAGATAAGCTGCTAGCCAACGGGTCCATAAGAGAATCAAAGTACCCCCAATGGGTCGCCAACGTCGTCATGGTCAAAAAGAAAAATGGAAAATGGAGAATGTGCATAGATTTCACCGACCTTAACAAAGCATGCCCAAAAGACTCATTCCTGTTACCTCACATCGACCAGTTGATCGATACCACAGCAGGACATGAACCATTAAGCTTCTTAGATGCCTACTCCGGCTACAACCAAATCATGATGGCCGAGGAGGACCAAGAAAAGACAACTTTCATCACCCACCAAGGGACGTATTGCTACAAGGTGATGCCCTTCGGACTCAAAAATACAGGGGCGACGTATCAGAGACTGGTTACCAAAATGTTCAAGGAACAACTTGGCAAGACCATGGAGGTCTATATTGACGATATGCTGGTGAAGTCGGCAAAAAAAGAAGACCACGTCGACCATTTAAAAGAAGCCTTCGAGATACTTAGACGATACGGGATGAAGTTGAACCCAAAAAAGTGCGCCTTCGGCGTAGCCTCAGGAAGGTTTTTGGGCTTCCTCATATCACAACGAGGTATCGAGGTCAACCCGGACCATATCGAGGCAATAGACGCAATACCTGAGACTTTGAACAGCAAAAAATAGGTACAAAAGCTGACAAGTCGAATAGTCGCCCTATCCAGGTTCATCTCGTGATCCTCCGACAGGTGCCATAAATTTTTTAACGTATTGAGAAAAGATCACGGGCTACAGTGGAATGAGGAATGCGTCGAGGCCTTAAAAAATTAAAATCATACTTGTCTTCGCCTCCGTTGCTAGTCAAAGCAAACCTAGGTGAATCCTTGCTGGTATATCTAGCAGTGTCCGAAGTCGCTGTTAGTGCAGTCCTGGTCCGCAAAAACAAAGGTACGCAGTCTCCTATTTACTATATCAGCAAATCCCTAGTGGACGCCGAAATACGGTACCCACACCTCGAGAAGTTGGCCCTAGCACTGGTCGTAGCTTTACAAAAGCTTAGACCCTATTTTTAGTGTCACCCCACAAAAGTAATAACAACCTTCCCCTTGAAAAGCATCCTGCATAAGCCTGAGTTGTCGGGCAGGCTTGCCAGATGGGCCATAGAGCTCAGCGAGCATGACATATCCATTCATCCAAGGAACGCCATCAAGTCGCAGGTACTTGCAGATTTTGTCGCCAACTTCAGCATAGAGATTCTGCCGGAAGCGGAACTGGAGGCCATTTGTGCCTCCCCTAGTACCAACCTCTGGACCCTCTACATTGATGGCGCTACCAATGCCTCGGGATCGGGACTGGAACTCGTTCTCGAAGTCCCCACCGGCGAGATAATTCGCCAGTCCATACGATGCCCCGAGATGACTAACAATGAGGCTGAGTATGAGGATGTGACTGTAGGTATGAAGTTAGCCATCAAATACAGAGCTCGATGACTCATCCTCCATTGCAATTCCCAACTCGTGGTGAACTAGGTCACCGGGACTTACCAAATCAAGGAGCAGAGACTACAAAAATACCAATCAGAAATCTACAAGTTGATGTCAGAGTTCGACGAGTGCCACCTGGAACAAATCCCTAGGGCGCAGAATGTCGAAGCAGACGGCCTAGCAAAATTGGCCGCAACCACCAAAAACATCAACAGGGGAAATATAGTCACCCTCCTCCATTCAGCCATAGATCACACCGAGGTACTCTATTTAAATCTAACTTGGGACTGGCGCAACCAGTTTATCTCCTATCTACAGGACGGGACACTCCCAATCGACAAAAAAGAAGCCAAAAAGCTCTGCCTACAAGCCGCCTGATACAGCCTAATAAATCACAATCTCTACAAAAGGACATTTGGCGGACCCCTCGCTAAATGCCTGGGGTCGCACCAAACAAGGCAAGTACTCGAAAAGGTGCATGATGGCCACTGTGGCACCCATACCGGTAATCGTTCTCTTGTCTGTTGCATCATCTGAGTCGGATATTACTGGCCTACTATGAAAAAGGAGGCAGCAGAGTATGTTCGCAGGTGCGAACAGTGCCAAAAGTACACCCCCGTGATACATCAACCGGAAGAGCCCCTCCACTCAGTAACCTCACCTTGGCCCTTCATCAAATGGTGAATGGACATAGTCGGTCCCCTACCAGCAGGACGAGGAAAGGTACGGTTTCTATTAGTTTTAACTGACTATTTTTCCAAGTGGGTGGAAGCAGGCCCAAATACGTGAACAGGAAGTCATCGCCTTCATATGGAAAAACATCATATGCCATTTTGGCATCCCCAAGGAAATCAGCTGCGACAACGGCCCCCAATTCATCGGCAAAAAGATAATGGAGTTCTTCGAGAAATGGCACATCAAACAAATACTGTCCACGCCATATCACCCCGCCGCCAACGGCCAAGCAGAATCTTCCAACAAAACAATACTGAACATACTGAAGAAAAAACTCGAAGAAGCCAAAGGGCTTTGGCCCGAACTACTACCGGAAGTACTGTGGGCATATTAAACTACGCCCAAATCCAGCATAGGAGAAACACCGTACTCACTGGTCTATGGAACCGACGCGGTCATACCCGTCGAAATTGGAGAACCAAGACTGAGGTATTCACATACCAGCGGAGCAGATAACGACATGAATAGGCTTCAAGACCTCGACAAGGCCGAAGAACAAAGGGATATGGCCCACATAAGAATGACGGCTCAAAAACAACAGGTTGAAAGGTATTACAACAAAAAAGCCAAAGTACAACCACTCAAAATGGACAACTACGTCCTCAAGGCCAAAATATTGGCGTCAAAGGACCCGAGCGAAGGGAAACTGGGCACCAATTGGAGCGGGCCATATAAAATCACAGCAGCGGCGAGCAAATGAGCATTCCAGTTGGAAACAATGGAAGGAAAAACACTCCAAAACAACTGGAACGTCGCCCACCTGAAGTACTTCCATTTCTGAAGGGCGTCTCTCGAGTCGTATTCTTTTTCTCTTATCCGAGTTTTGTCCCAATCGGGTTTTCTCAGAGAGGTTTTTAACGAGGCGGCAAAGGGGACACCTAGGGGTTTCTGGAGACAGGTTTATCATATCGGCCACTCGACATGCTCTCCAGGTCGATATAATAAAGGGACTAGCCTAGTTGAATCTCCATTATGTAAGCGGCTAAGGCCACCATCTCCATTATGTAAGCAGCCAAGGCCACCATCTCCATTATGTAAGCGGCCAAGGCCACCATCTCCATTATGTAAGCGGCCAAGGCCACCATCTCTATTATGTAACTGGCCAAGGCCACCATCTTCATTATGTAAGGGGCTAAGGCCACCATCTCTATTATGTAAGCGGCCAAGGCCACCATCTCCATTATGTAAGCGGCTAAGGCCACCATCTCTATTATGTAAGCGGCTAAGGCCACCATCTCCATTGTGAAAATGGCTAAAGGCCATCGCCAATAAACGTCGACCCCGCTCGATGACGACGGATAACACTTCAACGACAGTTGAAGTTACATCTTATTGGCCAAAGGCCATCGCCAGTAAATGTCGACCCCACTCGACGACGATAGATAACACTTCAACGACAGTTGAAGTTACATCCTATTGGCTAAAGGCCATCGCCAGTAAACGTCGACCCCGCTCGACGACGACGGATAAGACTTCAACGACAGTTGAAGTTACATCCTATTGGCTAAAGGCCATCGCCAATAAACGTCGAGCCCACTCGACGACGATGGATAACACTTCAATGACAGTTGAAGTTACATCATATTGGCCAAGGGCCATCGCTAATAAACGTCGACCCCACTCGACAACGACGGATAACACTTTAACAACAGTTGAAGTTACATCCTATTAGCCAAAAGCCATCGCCAGTAAATGTCGACCCCACTCGACAACGACGGATTACATCCTATCGGCTAAGGCCATCGCCATCGAAGCGCTAGCCAAGCTCGACTATGACGAACAACATTTAAACAAAGATTAAAATTTTGCCTTATTTATGCGCCAAGATCAGGTTTTGACTTATCTACGACGGCGGTTAGCCCCAGGAGACCACCCTCAAAACCGTATGTACTACTTCGACGCTACCCATAGAGGCAACGAATCTTCTACAAACAAACGAACATCAACTCTGCAGATGTAAAATTCCGAAGAACAAAGAACAACACAAAAATAATAGCAACAAAAGTATGATTCTTTCACTGTGACGAAAATTATATACATTTAGTCTCGCTAAGGGCCCCCATTACATTCCACAAAAAATCAAAACATATACAAATCTTAAGGAGCCTCATCATTTTGTCCATCGCCCCCAGTCTGCCCGCCTTCTCGACCATCGCTACCAAGGTGTGATGACCCGACCCGTCGTCTCATGTATTACCGCCCTATTTTTCCCATTTATTGCTTCTTCATGTTTCGTTATCGAAATTTGATGAGTTAGAGTTGAATTGGTTTGGTTTTGGTAGAAAATGAGACACTTAGTCTCTTTAAGGAAGGCTTATATTGGAAAAGTCAACCGGATGTTGACTATTGAGTTAGAGGGCTTGGATGAGATTTTCGGTGATTTGGTTAGCTTTGGGGGATGATTTGTGACTTAGGAGTGCGGTCGAAATTGATTTTAGAGGTCCGGTGTAGAATTAGGCTTGAATTGACGAAGTTAGTATTTTGGCGAATTCCGGTTGGTTGGTGAGATTTTGATCCGGGGCTCGGAATGGAATTCCAAGAGTTGTAGTAGCTTCGTTAGGTGATTTTGGATATGTGTGCAAAATTTCAGATAATTCAGAGGCTATTTGGTTGGGTTTTTGATCGAATGTGAGTTTCGGAAGAGTTTGAAGAACTTAGGCTTGAAACTGATGAAAAATGAGGATTTTTGTGTTGTTGGATGTGTTTTTTAAAGATTGGAACAAGTTTGAATGGGGTATTGGACCATGTATGTGCTTTTGGTTGAGGTCCTGGGGGCTTCGGGGTGAGTTCGGGTGATTAAACGGAAAGTTTTTGGAGTTTAATTGCAGGTTCAAATTGTTGGTATCTGTTGGTTTTGCACCTGCGGTTATGGACCGCAGGTGCGGTCTCGCAGAAGCGAGTTGCGCCTCGTAAGAGCGGAAAAAGGAGTCCTGGTCAGGTTCCATAGAAGCGAAATATTGGACCGCATAGGCGGTCCCGCTGAAGCGAAGTGGGGACCACAGAAGCGGTAGGTGCCTTAAGTGAAAAGTCTGCAGAAGCGGAAGTCGCATAAGTGGTATTTCATCCGCAGAAGTGGAATGACTGGCAGTTATGTGAGATTAATCTTCTTCGCGAATTTTTGAAAGAACAACATTTTTGACTCCGAACCTTGAGAACTTTGAGGCGATTTTGAAGAGGGTTTCGAGGGCGTTAATCGGGTATGGAATATTGGACTTAGAATTCAATTTTATGGTGTATAAACATGTATTTAGACTGAATAATCAAGGAATCAAAGGTCAAAAATGGTGGTTTAGGGCTTGAACTTAAGAGAGTTTAAAATGGGGATTTGAGGGGCCAAATGGACTCCGATTTTGATAAATTTGATATGTATGGACTCGTGGCGAGACAAATAATTTGTTGATGTGAATTTTATAATTTTTTGAGAAGTGGTCCCGGGCTCGGGTTTTGCCAACTTTTTAATTTTCGATGTTTTTTGAGTCTTTTCGATTGGGTTATATTCCCTTAGCCTATTGTAATGTATTCCTTGTGGTTTTGATCAGATTTGACGCACGAGGAGGTCCATTCAAGAGGAAAAGGATAGCAAGCTAGATGTTGGGCCGGCTTGAGGTGAGTAATTGGTGTAAATGATGAACTGAGGGCTTGAAACCCCGGGATTTTACATCGTACCGCTATATTGAGGCGAGGCACGCGCTCTATGACTAGTGCGGGGTTGTTTGGTTATTGAGGATTGTGACTTGGTCCGTCCCGGTGATGTTTACTGTGTTTTCTACTAGAACTTGTTGGAAATCATCGTTACCTGGTTTGCCTGTTGAATTTGGGCTTCGTGCCGGTTATTTGAATCCTTCAGGGATTGATTTCACTTATTTTTGCATAGTTTGCATATTGTTTAACCTCATTCCAAGGTTTTAACTGCTATTTTGCAAACTCAACCCCTTTTTCTAAACTTGAAAACTCAAATGATATTTAAATGATACTTTGGGCTGTGAATTACTGATTTAAAAGTGCCCGAGAGTGTCACACCTCCTTTTGGCGCTACCGCACCCCGCGAAGGGCGTGGTAAAGGGAGTTTTTCCAATTAAAGTGACAATATCCGAACGAGATTATTTTGTTTATTTCAGAGTCGCCACTTGGAATAAATTAAAGGTGTCCCAAGTCACCGATTTATTTAAATCCCGAATCGAGGAAATTTCGACTTTCCTAATGAAGTCTGCGAACCAGAAATTCTAAGTAAGGAATTCTGTTGATCCGAGGGAAGGTGTTAGGCACCCCCGAATCCCGTGGTTCTAGCACGGTCGCTTAACTGTTATGTTTGGCTTATTTATCTAATTTATAACATGGTTTAACTTATGTGCAAATTTTAACCTAGAGCCGCTTTTAATATTATTAATATGATTTTTAGCTATTATTAATAAGTCACTAAATATAACTTAACATTCCGTCTTTAACATTAAGATTCATTTCTAGTGTAGCTAAAAGAACTTACGCTCAATATTTAAAGAAACAAACTAATATACTAAATAAAAAAATTGTATCAATCACGTGATTAAACTAACAATTAACATGATCCTATTCCAAATGTTTCAGGCAGCTAACATCAAACAAAAGTAAACCTTTAAAGTTACATCCAATAAACTTCCCAGCAGAAAAATGCCAAAAAAAAACGTGTGGTTCATCAACTTAACAAGTTCAGTTACAAATATTAGTACGAATATTTCATGAAACCCACTACGCCGGATGATATTAAAAATTAAAAGGTAAATACACGTGAAAAGTGGAGTAATAAAACATCAGTAACATGGATGTAAAATGTTTGAACCATGGAGAAATAAAATATAGTAGTGAAATGAAGACAGAACGGACCTTTCTTTGAACTCAACGTACGGACCTCGACGAACAACGACGACCTCAACGGAAACGGAAAGCTCGAACCAAGACTGTCAACGACCTCGGCGCTCACCTTCTCTCTCGACGACCTCGACGGGTTGTTTGGGAGTGTGGTCGAAGGCTGTTATGGAGTGTCGCGGGACGAAGCAGGAGATGAAGGAGAAGTAGCGTAGGACGTCGACTGGAAGCTGGCGACGAGCTGCTGTGCAGCTGGTTGAGGGTCGCTTGGGACGGTGAGAGGCTGCTGGTTGTTGTTGACTCGACGCAACAGCTTGGTGGTTGGCTGGTCGACGTCAATGGCGGACAATAGGGAGGTCGACGGTTGTTTGGTCGTGGAGATGGAGTTGCGTGGGACGTGGGGGAGGGCTGGTCGACGGACTGGACTGGTGGTTGATGATGGAATGGCGGAATGGTCGTTTGGAGAAAGCCGTCTGGTTTTTTCGTTCGTTCTCCCCCCCTTTCACGTTGATCCTCTCCAGTTGTGTGCATGTGTGTATATATTATATGTATTGTTGTATTCTTTCCCCTGATGCCTCCCACGTTATTTTCCTCCAGCATGTGCCCCCCCCTAACGTTATTCTCCTTTTAAAATGGGTTGTCAAGAAAATGTTTTCTCAAAAAATTTTGTCACCCAAATCTGATGCCCTCTTCACGTGAATCTCCTCTCTTTTCATTTTTTTAATTTTTTCTCCCATCCCTCCCATGTGTATGTATGGGTTAAGTGTTAAAAAAAATGTTAAGACAAAAATGAGGGGGCTCACATGGGTTATGGGTGTATTTTGTCCGTGTTTCTCGTGTGGTGGACTCGGATTATTATGGGCTAGGTCCGAAAATTAGGCCTAAAAATGGGTAGTTTGAACCCGAGTATTATTCTTTGCCCGCAGCCGAGAATGAGAACACGATGTTATTTAATTAATCCTACGTAAGTAAAATAACTATAAAATAAGACAAAACTATTTTTATATTTTTTCAAGATTTAAAATAACTACCAAACATTAATAAAACTATTTTTTGCAATTTTCGTTTTTATATAAAGATAAAAATATAAAGTGCTATTTTTGTATTTTTTTCAAGTTTAAAATGACTACAAAACATTAATAAAATTATTTTTTGTAATTTTCGAAATTATATAAAGATAAAATATAAAGTATTAGTTTTTGTATTTTTTATGTTTCAAATGGCTACAAAATACTAATAAAACTATTTTTGTAATTTTCGATATTATATAAGGATTAAAAATAAGGTGATATTTTTGTATTTTTCAAGTTTATGAAAATACATAAACTAAAATTTATATATCATTTTTTGTATTTTTCGTTTTTTGATGAAAATAAAGTAAAATGGTCAAAATTAGCTAAAATAGCTATATTAGGCCTAAACTAAATATTTATGCTAAAAATGTGAAAATTCTCGGGGAGGGTCAAAAATCACGTGTTTACAGAGAGGCTTATAGTGATTTTTGAATTTATGGATGGCTCGGGCTGCACGCCGCAGCAGTGATATATGATAATGAGGTCGAGGGCCTGGTTGGTGCCACGAGATGGCTTGTTTATTGTGCTTGGGTTGTAGGAGCCCCTCCGAAGTCTATTCACACCCCAGTGAGCGTTGTCGACGTATAACATATGGTTGGCTCGGACTGCATGCCGCAGTGGGTACTTGAGTGTACCGATATTTGCATTGCATTGCATTCTTGCATTATTTCTTATCTGTTACCTGTCATGGTTCTTTCTGTACTGTTACTTCATGGACTTGTCGGTTTTTACTGTTAAAGGTTTGGTGTTGCATGTTATAGTTGCCTTGTGTTTTTTACTGATTTCTTATCTTCAGCTATTATTTATGCTTATTACTCACTGAGTCGGAGTACTCACTTTACTCCTTGCACCTTGTGTGTAGATCTAGGTCCAACCCAGGTTGAGGGAAGGCCTGTCTAGCTGAGCAGCATTTCACCGGGAGCATCGAGGTAGCTGCATGGCGTTCGCAACCTTGATCCTTCCCTCTTATCCCTATCTTTCATTACTCAGTTTTTCTTAGACAATCTTGTTATAGGATGACACTCTGTATTAGAGGCTCGTGATCGTGACACCGGATCCTGTTTTGGGTTTATGTTCCCGTATTTTGTTATATTTCAGTACATTACTCCGTATTTATAGCTTTTTATAAAATGTTTTAGTAATTTAATGTCTATGTTTGAATTCTTCAACCACCATAAGTTGGGGTTATTGTTGAATGGTCGGGCTTGCCTAACAATGAGTTGGGCGTCATCACGATCGGGGTTTGGGTCATGACAAGTTGGTATCAGAGCCTAGGTTACTTGGTCTCGCAAATCATGAGCCGGTTTAGTGGAGTCTCACGAATCGGTATGGAGACGTCTGTATTTATCCTCGAGAGGCTGCAAAACCTTTAGGAAAACTTCATATTCTTGAAATTCTTGTCGTGCGACTTTGTTGACCCGAGAACTAAACTTCTGTATTCTATTCTCTCGCAGATGGCTAGAACCCGTGTGACCGGACGTGGTGGACGACCACCAGTACCACCCACTAGAGGCCGTGGTCGTGGTCTTGGTCGAGGTAGACCAGCGAGGGCAGCACCTATAGATCCACCAGCTGCCCCAGTTTAGGACCATCCTCCAGCTGTAGATGCTCCAGCAGCACCTGTGCAGGCACCAGTAGTGCCCATTGTGATTCCTGGCCTCCAGGAGGCCTTGGCTCAGATATTATCCGTTTGCATTGGCCTGGCTCAGGCAGTCTCAGCCACTACTGCAGCAGCTACCTCACAGACCGGGGGAGGTCATCAGACCCCTGCTGCTCGCACACCTGAGCAGGTTGTTCAGGGATTGCAGATGCCGGGAGCAGCCCCAGTTGCTCTAGTTGCACCAGTTTCACCAGCTCCAGACTATGTGGTTCCAGCTATGTTAGACGATGAGCAGCGTCGTCTTAAGAGGTTCGATACGCTCCAGCCTCCGGTGTTCAGTGGTGCTGAGGGCGAGGATGCCCAGGGTTTTCTTGACAAGTGCCAGCGTATGCTTCGTACGGCATGGATTCTAGAGTCGGGTGGAGTGCCTTTTACCACTTTCCAGTTCTCAGGGGCTGCATTTACATGGTGGGAGGATTTTGAGAGGCGTAGGCTTGTTGGTGTAGCGCCCCTTACATGGCAGCAGTTCTTCACTTTCTTTTTGGAGAAGTATGTACCGCAGTCTCGTAGGGAGGAGCTGCGTTGTCAATTTGAGTGGTTGACCCAGAGGGACATGTCTATGACCCAGTACGAGATGCGATTTTCGCAGCTAGCCCATCATAATACTTGGATGATCTCAACAGATCGGGAGAGGATCAGGAGGTTCGTGGATGGCCTCAACTATTCACTCCGCATTTTGATGACCAGAGAGAGGGTTTTGGGTGCCTCGTTCGAGGAGGTAGTTGACATTGCTCGTAATATTGAGGTAATTCGCCGTAGGGAGCGTGAGGAGAGGGAGGCCAAGAGGCCTTGGAGTTCAGGCAATTTCAGTGGTGCTCCGTCTAGGGGCCAGTTCTAGCATAGTAGAGGTCGTTCCTTCAGGCCTCCTCAGTCAGCTCGCCCTGAGTATAGTGGGGCTTCTTAAAGCCGTGGTCATCAGGGATTCCAGCAGGGCCAGCCTTCACTTAGTGCCCTTCCCGCACAGAGTTCTTCTCATGCCTCTTTAGCCCAGGCTTCTTCGGCAGCGAAGGGTTCCCTTCAGTCCCCTTCTCCAGCTCCAGGCAGTTGCTACGAGTGCGGTGAGTTTGGCCATATGAAGAGGGATTGTCCTCGATGTCGTGGTGGTCGGTTTCAGCAGAGGGATCAGCCCTCATGTTCTACTCCATCTACTTCAGCACCCTCCCAGTCAGGTAGGAGTGGGGGCCAGGTAGCCAGGGGCCGCCCTAGGGGTGGAGACTGATATGGCGGTGGCCAGGCTCAATTCTATGCTCTCCCAGACAGGAGGGACGCCATTGTATCAGATGCTGTTATTATAGGTATTATCTCAGTCTGCCACTGGGATGCCTTTGTCTTGTTTGATCTCGGTTCTACCGATTCCTATGTGTCTTCATATTTTGCTCATCACCTGGGTACGACCCGTAGGTGCCTTGCTTTACCTGTGTATGTATCCACCCTGGTGGGTGATACTATTGTTGTAGACCATATGTATCGATCTTGTCTAGTGACTATTGGGGGTCTTGGGACCCGAGTTGATTTGTTACTATTGAGCATGGTAGATTTTGATATTATTCTGCGCATGGACTGGTTATCTCCGTGCCATGCTATTCTGGACTGTCATGCTAAGATAGTCACATTTACCATACCGGGTGTTCCGAGGATTGAGTGGCGTGGTATGACTGACTATGTTCCCAGCAGGGTGATTTCTTTCCTAAAGGCCGAGTGGATGGTTGGGAAAGGTTGTCTATCGTATTTGGCTTTTGTGAGAGATGTCAGAGCTGAGACTCCTAGTATTGATTCTATTCCCATTGTGAGGGACTTCCCTGATGTGTTTCCAGCAGACTTGTCGGGCATGCCGCCGGATAGGGACATTGATTTTGGTATTGATCTGGTGCCGGGCACTCAGCCCATTTCTATTTCTCCGTATCGCATGGCACCAGCGGAGTTGAAGGAATTAAAGGATCAGCTTCAGGAGCTCCTAGATAAGGGGTTCATTCGTCCGAATATGTCACCGTGGGGTGCACCGGTCTTATTTGTGAAAAAAAGGATGGCACAATGAGAATGTGTATTGACTACAGGCAATCGAACAAGGTAACAGTGAAGAACAAGTATCCCCTACCCCGTATTGATGATTTGTTTGACCAGCTCTAGGGGGAAAAGGTATTCTCCAAGATTGATCTCCGTTCAGGCTATCACCGGCTGAAGATTAGGGACTCAGATATTATGAAGACTGCTTTTAGGACTAGATATGGGCACTATGAATTTTTGGTTATGTCCTTTGGGTTGACTAATGTCCTATCAACATTTATGCACTTGATGAACAGTGTATTTCGACCGTATCTGGATTAATTTGTGATTGTTTTTATTGATGACATCCTGGTGTACTCGCGTAGCCAGGAGGAGCACGCACAACATTTGAGAGTAGTATTATAGAGATTGAGGGAGGAGAAGCTTTATGCAAAGTTCTCCAAGTGTGAATTCTGGCTTGGTTCTGTGGCTTTCCTAGGGCACGTGGTGTCCAGTGATGGTATTCGGGTTGATCCAAAGAAGATAGAGGCGGTGCAGAGTTGGCCTAGACCGTCCTCAGCCACAGAGATTCGGAGTTTCCTCGGTTTGGCGGGTTATTATCGTCGATTCGTCCAGGGTTTTTCATCTATTGCTTCGACCTTGACCAAGTTGACGTAGAAGGGTGTACCACTTATATGGTCGGACGAGTGCAGGTAGAGCTTTCAGAAGCTCAAGACAGCTTTGACCACAGCTCCAGTGTTGGTTCTGTCATCAGCTTCAGGTTCTTACATAGTGTATTGTGATGCCTCGAGAGTTGGGATCGGATGTGTGTTGATGTAGGAGGGTAGAGTTATTGCATATGCTTCTCGTCAGTTGAAGCCCCATGAGAAGAACTACCCTGTGCATGACTTAGAGTTGGCTGCTATAGTTTATGCTTTGAAGATTTGGAGGCACTACTTATATGGAGTATCTTGTGAGGTGTTCATAGATCACCGCAGTCTTCAGCATTTGTTCAAGCAGAAGGACCTTAATTTGAGGCAGCGGAGGTGGCTTGAGTTATTCAAGGACTATGATATTACCATTCTGTATCATCCGGGGAAGGCCAATGTAGTGGCCGATGCTTTGAGCCGGAAAACGGTGAGTATGGGTAGTTTGGCGTACATTCCAGTTATTGAGAGGCCCTTTACAGTTGATGTCTGGGCTTTGGCTAATCGGATGGTGAGGTTAGACATTTCGGAGCCTAGTCGGGTGTTGGCTTGTGTGATTTCTCGGTCTTCCTTGTATGACCGCATTAGAGAGCGCCAATATGATGATCCGCATTTGCTTGTCCTTAAGGACAGGGTCCAGCATGATGATGCCAGAGATGTGTCTATTGTGATGATGGCATGTTGAGGATGCAGGGCCGGATTTGCGTGCCCAATGTGGATGGCTTCGGGAGTTGATATTAGAGGAGGCCCACAGCTCGCGGTATTCCATTCATCCGGGTGCTGCGAAGATGTATCAGGATTTGAGGCAGCACTACTGGTGGAGGAGAATGAAGAAAGATATTGTGAGTTATGTAGCTCGGTGTCTCAACTATCAGCAGGTCAAATATGAGCATCAGAGGCCCGGTGGTGTACTTCAGCGGATGGATATTCCAGAGTGGAAGTGGGAGAGGATTACTATGGATTTTGTGAGTGGCATCCCTCGTACCTCGAGGAAGTTTGATTTGATTTGGGTGATTGTGGATCGGCTGATCAAGTCCGCGCACTTTATTCTGGTGTGTACTACCTATTCTTCGGAGCGGCTGACAGGGATTTTCATCCGGGAGATTGTTCGATTGCATGGGGTCCCAGTCTCTATTATCTCAGATAGAGGTACTCAGTTTACCTCCCAATTTTGTAGGACTTTTCAGCAGGAGTTGGGTACACAGGTGGAGCTGAGCACGACATTTCATCCTCAGACGGACGGGCAGTCCGAGCGTACCATTCAGATATTGGAGGACATGTTATGCCCTGTGTTATTGATTTTAGAGGTTCTTGGGCTGAGTTCTTTCCACTTACAGAGTTTGCTTACAATAACAATTATCAATCCAGTATCCAGATGGTGCCGTGTGAGGCCTTATATGGGAGACGGTGTAGATCTCCGGTTGGTTGGTTTGAGCCCGGCGAGGCTAGACTATTGGGGAC
>MU781247.1:5938-38913 GCA_026770625.1 Nicotiana glauca
TTGGTTTTTGATCGAATGTGCAATTCGGAAGTTTTTAAGAAACTTAGGCTTTGATTTGATGAAATTTGATGATTTTGAAGTTAACTATAATGATTTGATGATTCGAGCAAGTTTGAATATAGTTTTTAGATGTGTTGGTGTTTTTGGTTGAGGTCCCGGGGGCCTCGGGGTGATTTCGGATGATTAATCGGAAGTTAGAAGCATTTTTGTTGCAGCAGATTTTTTTGAGCCTTCTGGTATTTCCGCATCTGCGGAAAAGGAGCCGCTTAAGCGGTTCCACAGATGCGGTGGGGAGGCCACAGAAGCGGGAAGGTGTGGCCCAGGGATTTTCCGCATAAGCGGACATGTAGGCGCTTCAGCGAGTCCGCATAAGCGGTACCGCAGGTGCGGTTAAAGGACCGCAGAAGCGGTAATCGAGACTGTGTTTAATGAACAGTGTTCGCGAATTTCAGAAGTTAAGAAAAATATTTTAGACTTCGGGAATAGGCGATTTTGGGCGATTTGGAGAGGATTCAAAGGGGATTCCATCAGGTATGAATTTATAGACTCGAATAATGTTGTTATGGTGTAAAAACGAGGATTTAAACACTGAAATTCAAGGTATTAAAGGGTAAAAATGGAGGTTAGGGCTTGAAATCTAAGAAGGTTTGAATTAATGATTTGAGGGGTCAAATGGACTCCGATTCTTGTGTATTTTATACGTACGGACTCGTGGCGAGGCGAGGATTCCGGTGATGTGAATTTCGTAATTTTTTGAGAAGTGAGCCCGGGGCTTGGGTTTTGTCAACTTTGTGTTTTTGGGTGTTTTTCGAGTTCTTTCAATTGGGTTATGTTCCATTAGCCTATTGTAATGTATTCGTTGTGGTTTTGACCAGATTCGATGCGTGGGGAGGCGGATTCAAGAGGAAAAGGCATAGCGGACTAGTCTTGTGGCCGGCTTGAGGTGAGTAATGCTTGTAAATGATATCCTGAGGGTTTGAAACCCCGAATTTGCACATCATCGTGTTGTATTGAGGTGACTTGCATGCCGGATATGAGCGTGGGGTAGAGCACTATTGGGAATTGCGACTTGGTCCGTCCCGGTTGTTGATTTTTACTGTATATTTGACTGAACTACTTGTTATCATCATAATTTGGACTAATTGCTATGTTTTGGGCTTCGTGCCGATTATTTGAATCCTTTAGGGATTATTATCACTGTTTCCATGATACTTAGCATGTTAAATAATTTCAGTCCTGAGTTAAACACTGTTTTGAAATGTCCAGTCATACTTCTAAGGTTTTAAAACTTAAACTACATATTTTTAACGTTCGGAACTGAGAACTATTATTTGAATATTGCCCTAGTGGCTTATGTGCATTTCTGGGCTGGGCATGGATCGGGCTGCGCACCGCAGCAGTGTTATATGTGCATTTCTGGACTGAGGATGGATCGGGCTGTGGGCCGTAGCGGTGTGATATTGATATTGCGCTTGGGTTGTAGGAGCCCCTTCGGAGTCTGAACCCCCACAGTGAGCGTGGGTACCCAAATGGATTGGGCTGTACGCCGCAGCGGTCATGTGCATTGCGTTGCATTCATGCATCGATATCTATCTGTGTTACCTGTCATTACCTGATATTGTTCCATCGTTAAATGTGTAGAATTATTGGTTATAGCTTTACATTGTGGTATTTTCGGGATTTCTTACTTTCAGTCATTATATATGTCTATTACTACTGAGTTGGAAGTACTCACTTTACTCCCTGCACCATGTGTACAGATCCAGGTACCTCGGGAGTTTAGCTGAGCTTTTGCTGTCTTCAGAGTATTTTCGGACTTGTCGAGGTAGCTGCCTGACGTCCGCAGGACTCGACTCCTCCCCTATCCCTTTTATTATCTTTCCGCAGTTTTGANTATTTTGCTATGTGACAACGCACGTGTTTAACAAAAACTGTAAGTGCGTTAAACGAAAGAATTTTGCTCCCAATTCTTAGTTAAAGGAAATGTGTCAAAATTTTAATTTTTGCTTTTTAAAAGAAGTATTTGGTTTTCCTTCACTTTTAACCCACCCCTCCCTATTTTTTTTTCACCATAACCCCTCCCCTATGTGTTCGTTAATGACCTTTTCCCCTTTCCTTGTTTTCATCTTCTTCCGATCCCTACCCCTTCTCCCCATCTTTTCTGTCCACGATTTTAAGAATAACAATAATAGGAAAAGGCGTTGGAAGAAATTGATAAAAAAGTTAAAGGAATCTATATAAGAGAATTTTATAGATTTGGGTTTGAATTTTAATTTAGTTGTAACAACTTAGGAACACAGATTTAATGTGGTAGGATATTAATTTGGTAATTGAAGGATATCGGAGATGAGTCAAAAGAAGCCGAGATTTGACCGACCCTATCGGAGTGAATCGATCAGCCATGGATCTCGCCATAACCAATTTAGTGGAGTTTTGAGTTTTGCATCCTATTTCTTATGTTAGATTTGAATCTGGACTCACAAAGTGGTGACTAATGTGCTTGCATTTCTGATTTTACTTTGTAATCAGAAGGCGATAATTGTGGATATTTTTATGGTGGTCGGCGTCAATGAAAATTTGGCGGAGAAGAGAAAGAGATAGAAGGAGAATAGTTAAGGGTATATTTATAAATTTATATTAATTTACTTTATTTTAAAATTAATGACACATGGCACTATGTTATTGTTGCGTGACATGCGTCACTTTTTATAGGATGCTTAAAAATAAAATTAGTGTGTATTAGACACACTTTGGAAAGGTTGAGTTTGTAAAGTTATTTTCGTCCGTCAAAGATGTGTAACATGGATTTGTCCATAGTTGAGGTAGTAACTTATGTATTTTGTCGTAAGATTATACACAACTACAATTGTACAGAAACATAGCCAAATTAAAGGGAAAAATGAAAGAAGTGTTATGAAACATTAGATTATGGTGGATGTCTATAACTCCTAAATGAATAACACTCACTACCCATCTCCATTATCTTCATAACTCTCACTACTCCAATACTTATGGTTGTAACTCCTATACCTCCATAATCTCCCCCGTGATCTTTCTACATGATCACAAATACTTAATGTGTCACGATCCAAAATTCAACTAGTCGTGATGGCACCTAATCTCACCCACTAGGTAAGCCAAATAACAACAATCCAATTCAATTGATATTTAACTGACTCTAATACACTCCCCAAAGACTGGTAGTACAAATCATGAGCTTCTAAGATTAGAATTTACAAAGCTAGTGTGAAACAAAAATACATTATCTGTTTGAAATATACATGAACAGATTAATAATTCTAAAGCTACCAAGAACAAAAGGTTATTGTGACTGTATCGCAGGTACATCTTCAATGCTAGCTCCCGCCATGCACAACACAACATTAACATCCAAAATCTGCATGCAAGGTGCAGATGTGTAATATGAGTACAACCGACCCCATGTACACAATAAATAAGAAACCTAACCTTAGGTTGAAAGTAGTGACGAGCTTGTACCAAGGTCAAAGTCCACACCAATCTCCAGTAACATCTCATAACAATATAATTAAAGAATAACAAAGAATAACTCAATAATAAAATGCTCAGCTCGCTCACAGTTCCAGAAAAATAAATATTTTCTTTTCAAGTATAATAGTTAAACTCAATTCTTTTCACTGAAATCACCAAAATACGAGTAAGTATGAAAACTGTGATTTTTCCCATAAAAATTTCTTCCACAACAGGAATTTTTTTCTTTTCAAATGGCACGAGAAAAGTACATCTCTATTACATGTCAATGTGCATGCCAATACAATGCAACATAGTGAACCATATGCATACTCTCAAAGTATCATTTCACTCATCCTCCCAATCACTCAATCCTCTTAGTCACTCAATCATCCTAGTCACTCAATCCTCACAGGCACTCATTCCTCCCAGTCACTCAATCCTCACAGTCACTCATGCCTCACAGTCACTCAATCTCCTAAGTCACTCGACACTCGCGCTCGGCACTCGCACTTAATAAGTACTTGCGCTCACTAGGGGTGTGTACAGACTCCGGAGGGGCTCCTTCATCCCAAGCGCTATAATTTGCAGGAAAAAATCATGTGATGCACAGAAAACTCATATGCTATATATCTGGATCTGCACGGACAACTCACGTGCTACAGTATCAAGATTTGGATTCGCACGGACAGCTTACATGCTGCATGGACAACTTGTGTGCCATAATATCAATATCTCGATCTGCACGAATAACTCACGTGCTACACGAACAACTCACGTGCTATATTATCAACATATCACAATCAGGCCCTCGACCTCACTCAGTCATAAATCTCTTCAGTCTCTCGGGCTCTCAGTAATCATAAAAATCGGCTCAAAAATGATGATATGATGTATCAATAAATAGTAACAAGAGACTGAGATATGATATGAAATGAATGAACATGACTGGGTGTGAAGTTATAATTTTAGACAATTAATTTAATAGCAATATGACCTCTGTGGGTCTCAATAATATTAGCATATAGGCTCAACATGATTTTTAACATGATTCTCAACTCAATTTCTTTAACACATAAAAGTACATGGATAATGCCAAAATTATTTGACTACAAAATTTTACGGAACCAATTACGTCACAATTTCTACAGTGCACGCCCACACGCCCGTTACCTAGCATGTGCATTACCTCCAAACAAATCATAACACGTATTTTTGGGGTTTATACCCTCAGCTCCAAGTTTAGAAATGTTCTTACCTCAAACCGCAAAATTCTTTATCCTGCTATGCTTTTGCCTCGCGAATCGACCTTTGACCACCTCGAATTTAGCCATAATTAATCCGATTCAATCAATACAATTTATAAGAATCAATTCCTTACGAAAAATACTAATTTTCAAATAAAATCCGAAATTTAACTAAAAAATCGTCCGTGGGGCCCATGTCTCGAAATCCAACGAAACTTGCAAAATTTGACAACCCATTTAATTATGATTCCAACTTTACCAATTTTATCAAATTTCGATAAAAACTCGACCTTCAAATCTAAAATTTTCGTCCGAAAACTTTTTGTAAAAATCTTGATTTCTTCCATTTAAATCTGAATTAAATGATGAATATAACCATGGATTTATGAAATATAACCACTTTTGGATATAGAACACTTACCTAAGTCGAAGTCGTGAAGAAATCCTCAAAATCACCGAAGAACATTGCTCCAAAAATCCAAAACGAAATGAAGAAAATGACCATTTTCGGTCCTTAAATTTCTGCCCAATAAAACACTAGTGTCGTCACTAAAAGCCCATTTCCCATCACTAAAAGTTCATTTTCCGTCATTAAAAGTCCACACTAGAACTTGCTTGCACCAATAATTTTTTTTTTTTACTAAAATGGCTCTAACTCCATCATACGAACTCGGAATTCGACGATTCTTGTTCCCATGAATCACAAATAATAATACAAACCTTGTCGTTAAATTGAAACTCAATTCAGAGCTCATTTGCTCAACAGGATACCAATTTTGCTCGTTAAACAATTAACTCATGTTTCGCGCTAACCTAATCGCAACTTGATGAAATTAGACCAAAGTTTTCAAATCATTCCTATAATTCATTATCAAAATCGTGGAAGTCTCGAAATCGAATTTCGATGTCTAGAACGAAAAATAAACCTTTGGATCATTACATGCTTATACTCAAAACACCAAATTCTTCCAAAAACTCTTCCAAAACTCATCCGAGCCCCATGGGACTCCAACCAAGTATACTAACAAGTCTCATAATATGACACGAACTTAGTCAATGACTCAAATTATATTGAACAACACTAAAACTCGAATCTCACCCTAATTCAAGCCTATTCAAAACTAACAAATTTCAAATTCTACATTCATTGTCAAAACCTATCAATCAATTTCGATTGACCTCAAAATTTGCACACAAGTCATAAATCATATAATGGAGTTGTTCCAATTTCTAGAATCAGAAATCGATCCCAATGTCAATAAGTCAACTCCCTGGTCAAACTTCTAAACTTAAATTTCCTATTTTTGTTATTTCAAGCCTAATTTAGCTACGAACCTCAAAATAAATATCCGGTGACACTCCTAAGTGTGAAATTACCAAAAGGAGCTATTGTAAACATCAAATTCTATTCCGGGGTTGTTTACACATAATTCACCATCCGATCAATTATTTCAACTTAAGCTTCCAAAACAAGAATTGTTCTTTCAGTTAAATCCTGAATCATCCGAAAACAAAACTTGACCACTCTCATAAGTCATAATACACATTTCAAAGTTGCTCGAGACCTTAAGCCACCGAATGGAACACAAATTCTCAAAATGACAAGTCAGGTTGTTATATTCTCCCACACTTAAACATGCGTTCGTCCTCGAACGTGCCAAGAGTTATTCCTAAACCTTCAAATCACTATTTCACCTTATCACGCACATAATCTGGGGTGATCCCACATCACCCTATTCCATATAGGCCTGCTGACAACATATAATTAAAAATTACTAATTTAGCCTTAGCCTATAAACCTTGAAATCCAATTCCCAACATCCAAAAATTTATTTTTCAAGACCTGAATTTCACATCTGCACACTGTATAAACTTGAGAAAGCTGTATTAAGCTTTAACCATGAGCCCAGATATAATCACATAACATACTACACAACTCACATACTCATAGCACCATTCCCAATCACAGTAACTACTAAAAACCAACTAAGTACTAGTATTAAATGTCACATTCCATAGAACCTTGTTCCAAAACCTTTGTACACTGCCGATAATGAAAGAAACATACAGGAACTCACAATTGCTCACCAGATCAACTGGTCATGGAGCTTTCCCTTGTTCAACAGGTACCATAGTCAATTATTTAAGCTGAATTCTAAATTATTCTTCCAACACGTTGTAATAAAACTTGATCGTATCCATTATAGGTCCAGTGAACTTATATTATCAAACAAAACTATTCCACATACACGCCACACCAATATAACTCAAGCCATAACTGTGCAATCTGTGCACCCCAAAATGGAAAATATCTCAAAGAAGAGAACTGTTTCGCAAGTTCAATAAGCATCACCACAACCGTAATGTTATGAGATCATTATTCATAGTATAAACAAGACATATGAATCTAATAACTGTAACTGGATCTCTTATAGCTCACATTAACAACAACCTGAGCAACTCAATTGCCAATAACATAATCCACCTGGAATGGTCACAGGCCTCCAGTCCAAGCATATCATATAGGATTAATCCAACAAGTACCATATATATGCCAAATGAAATTAGATTCTCATGCTCCTAGACTAGTTTAAATAACACGCTATGCTATAGGCGTGAGCAAATTGTGCTATCACGGCTTAAATCGGCAAGTTAACGCAAAATTAGCAACTAACAAGTTTGTTCCAGAAATTAGCCTCTTTGTAACCTCAAGTATAGCCTAAATAGTTCTCAACGAAGGTATGAATATGAGAAAAATTATAACTTTAAGCTTAACAATCAACTCTAGGCATATCATAGCCTAAGCATCTTCCCGAGCATGAATAATTGCCCTAGTGCTCGCACATGGGTTCAAACCTCACATATATGCGCACTCACAACACGTTGTTATCACATCAATTTGCGCAACTAGTGCCTCCATTGATTTTAAGTAAAATACTCATATCAAACATGTTGCAAATCCCGAAATAGTATACTTTTGAGAATTCCTAGTCTCTAAATTCATAAAACACATGAATCACCGTAATTGATCCCAACTCTAGCACTCGAATGACTAACGCATCTTCACGCACGATCATCCCAAGAGAAATAATTTCATAATTCTTCCGTGCCACATAGTAATAATTTGAATATCAACACTCTATCAATCAGCTGAGTACCACAATAGCGATGATCATCCGTAAGTTATAACACAATGCGCCTGCTGAAATGTGCACCTTTCTCAGGGATTACCGATTAGTTATAACATTCATCTAAATATCTAAAATTGACCATTATGTCCATAATTTGTGATCTTCCTTTCAAGATTGAACCACCACATTGCACCTATAAATCCTAATCCCACACAACGCAATTTTTCTATTATGCCATCATGTGATAAGCACGAGAATCCCATTATCAACTCTAAGTCACCAGCAAATTACATAACCAGTCAGTTAGAAACCTTCCTCTTGCTTTCTTCTGGGAGAAAATCACAATACACAACGCGTTCCCCACACGGGTAGAAAACATCCAACTCAAACCATGGTAGAAACCATCAAAAACACTTTGAAATCCGTTTGCACATAATCAAGCTATCAGAACTGAATCCTCTAACTTGACAAAGCCACGCAAGTCACCAAACCCAAGAATATTGCCACCAAAAATGTCTGTAGAGCATCACTACATCATACGTATCCCAAGAACTGATCATATCCATTATCGTGTTGATCCAACTTAAGCTATCATGTTTCTTTGATTCCTTTCTGAATTACCCTCAAGTCTACACTCTTCCATGACATACACCATAATCGTTACCCAAAGCTCACTACTAGAGATCCCAACATAAAACCACACGGCCCTAATGCCCATAAATTGCAGTATTCTTCCTAAGCACCCCTATAAGTATCACAACCGCGACACTAACTCCGAAGAGACTTCCTGTGAATTTAAAAATGGTTCTTTACCTTTCTTATACTGGAATTTAAAATCCATAGTCATATAGAATTATCGCAAGTCCCAGCAATATCAAATGCAAATCTCATGTTTTATCCATACAAAAGCCCGGAAAAAAATTCTCAATTGTCATATATAAATCTAGGACCCATTAGACCCTTCTCGAGAGTCACCCACTCTACTTAATCATGAATTGCACCGCCCAAATGGGCCAAAAGACACATTCCCTATAGTGCAATAACACTCAAAGAAGTAACCCTGGTTTAACACTACCAGTCGAATTCATATTACGTGCGCACTACATTCTTCGCAATTAACAACTTAATGATTCCAAAAATTTAATATTTTCATAAGTGCATTATATCCCATATTCAGGAAATTTCCTTACTAGAATCATCCTCGATCTTAGTCTCTACAGTCATAGCTCTCCACAAGTTTGTCTTGAACCAAAACCTAAATTTAACATACAACCGTCAAATCGTATTGTCAATAGCAGGCTCTCCTACTTGGCTCAAAGCCATAGATCAAAGCATTCAATAATTCACAATACCCGTATTCAATTACTGCCATAACACCGTAGTGAGATTTAATTAAATTCTTCTTAAGATCATGCATTACAACCTATATGGTACCTCAAATCATCTACTAAGCTCGCCTTTATTTCTCGTGACGGTCAAGTCAACTTTCTTGACTAATTCAAATTCAAATATCAATACATCTACCCTACTGTTAGAAAAGAAGATTCTCTATAAAACATTATAAAGATCACACTTCTGCAGTTTATTCTGCAGGTGATAACCCGTCTGTTTAGCCTCAAACTGCATCTTTCTATACCCTTTTTACTGCTGCAACCACTACGTAATCACTTAACCTTCCTGAGTTTTTAACTCATTAACAAGTCATGAAAATTTAACTTTTTCCACAATTACAACACATGAAAGATCTTTCAACACACTCATAATGCAAGACTATAAGTCAAATCAAGACATTTCCAGCAAACTCCTTTCATCACAATCGAACCATCTGAACATATCCCGCAGTCACTTCATACTCATCATAGAGCCATTTAACTGCCCATCGAGCCACAAATTCTACTCATAGGGACACTAGCAGAAGCATAAGTCCAAATGTGCAAGTTCACACCATTGATGCTACCGAGATTAAGCTGCGGTCGAAACCTGGCCTCAAGTCCTTTAGATTGGCCCGTTGCCGAAACACAAAATAGTTCATAGAATCACAATCCGGCGATTCACAACTGACACCAAGCGCTCACATACGCATACGAGTGACTGAAACAAATTTAAAGAAGTACGCTTCAAGCTGAATTAATAATGGACGATAGGGAAATAAAGATGGGAAGTTTATCCTAAATGCCTTATAGCCACTCGAAGATAAGTATGGATATCATCATACCGACCCACAAGAATCTACTAGACACTTGCTCATGACTTGTAGAACCTATGAACCTAGAGCTCTGATACCAACTTGTCATGACCCAAAATCCGTCTAGTCGTGATGGCACCTAACCTCACCCGTTAGGTAAGCCAAATAACAATTTGATTCAATTAATATTTAACTAATTCTAATACACTCCCCAAAGACTGATAGTATAAATTATGAGCTTCTAAGATTAGAATTTACAAAGCTAGTGTGAAACAAAAATACATTATTTATTTAAAATATACATGAACTGATTAATAATTCTAAAGCTGCCAAGAACAATAGGCAACTGTGACTAGATTGCAAGTACATCTTCAATGCTAGCTCCCGCCATGCACAACAACATCAACATCCAAAATTTGCACGCAAGGTGCAAAAGTGTAGTATGAGTACTACCGACCCCATGTACTCAATAAGTAAGAAACCTAACCTTAGATTGAAAAGTGACGAGCTTGTACCAAGGTCAGAGTCCACACCAATATCCAATAACATCTCATAATAATATAATTAAAGCATCACAAAAAATAACTCAATAATAAAATGCTCAACTCGTTCACAGTTCCGGAAAAATAGATATTTTCTTTTCAAGTATAATAGTAAAAGTCAATTCTTTTCAGTGAAATCACCAAAATTCGAGTAAGTATGAAAACTGTGATTTTTCCCATGAAACTTTCTTTCATAATGTGATGACCTGAAAGGTCATCTTGTATTAGAAACCAATTCATGGTTTCGAGGCCTTTAAAACATCATTTTACTCCTCCTTGATATGCGTGTGTAGTCTGGGCATATATCTAAAAAGCTTCGGTGTGAAAAATTGAGGAAATAATAATGTTTGGCTTAAAAAGTTAATTTTAGTTGACTTTGGTCAACATTTTAGGTATACGAACTCGGACCCGTGTTTTGATGGTACTGGTGGGTTCGTAAAAAAATATGGGACTAGGGCATATGCCCGAAATTAAATTCCAAGGTCCCAAGCCCGAGAAATAAATTTTTGAAGAAAATTTAATTTAAAGAATTTGATCTTGTTGGTATCGGGCCCGTATTCTAGTTTCGGAGCCCAATATAGGTCCGTTATGGTATGTATATCTTATTTGTGAAATTTATTGAGAAACGAGACTGATTTAACGTGGTTCGGACCTTTGGTTGAAAAGTTAGATGTTTTAAAACTCTCTCGAAGATTTCAAGAAATTTGGTGTTAAATTCATAGTTCTAGGTGTTATTTTGGCAATTTGATCGCCCGAGCAAGTTCATATGATATGTTAAGACTTGTGTACCTGTTTGGTGTGGAGCCCCGAGGGCTCATGTGAGTTTTGGATAGGCTACTGTATGTCTAGGCTTAGAAAAAGACCTATGTTGGATAGTTTCACAAATTGCAGGTCTCAGATCTTAGGAGTGCGGCCGCAGAGTGAAGTTCGCGGACCGCGGTGGGGACTTCGTGGATCACGGTAGGGTAAGGCTCAAGTTGAGCAGCAACACCCATACTACCGCGGATCGCGGTGGGGGTTCGCGACCACGCCCAGAATTTCGCGGACCGCGTAGTATAGATCAGAGGGGTGCTATATAAATGGGATTTTTCATTCATCTTTCAATTTTTCAAACCCTAAAACATAAGAGGCGATTTACCAAATACTTCTTCTTCTCCAAATCATAAGTAAGTGATTCTTAACTCATTTGTTTCACTCTTTTACTTCTCTTTACAAGATTTCATCCTAGAATCTAGGATTTTCATTGTGGAATTGGGAATTTTGGGTAGAAATTAGGAATTTCAAAATTTGGGGATTTAGACCTCAAATTGAGGTAAGATTCCAAAATCAATTGTATATCCGGGCTTGGGGATGAATGGGTAATCGAGTTTGGTCTGAATTTTGAGTTTGTACCTAGCGGGCCCGGTGTTTATTTTTGTTGACTTTTTTAAAAAATGGCCTAAATTGAATTACTTGCTATCGTGGGTAGTTCCTAAGGCTTAAATTGAATCATTTGATTGGTAATTTTCTAGATTCTATTGGTCCAGAGGCTTGTGTGAAGGAAAACCTGTGATTGAACTTTGAGTGGCCCATGGGGGCGAGGTAAGTGTTGTGGCTAACCTTAGCTTGAGGGATTAGGTATTACTTGCCTATTTTCTACGTGTTTGATATTGGGTACAACGTATAGGTAAGGTGACAAGTACCTATGCATTATTGTCGAGTCATAGCATTCGAGTTAGTCTTATCCTTGTAACAATCGTACTCTTTGATCATATAACTCATGCTTAGCCTTGTTATGTGTTGAGCAACTTTTATCATGTTTTATGAAATTTGGTACCGATTGGGTATTAATTCAAAGTGGAGGCTGGTATTGTGGAATTAAATGTTGAAGTAAGACTGGTTCTTGATATTTCTACCTTCCTGTTGTTATTGTTCATTATCTTGGTGAGGGAGAGTGTTGCAAATTTTTATGCAGATTTCGCTACTGGACCCCATTGTTTAGAGTTGGGTTACTGCCTTCATTCTAATAGGATACCCAAGGTAGATCTACCTACATTCGCAAACCCTGGAGTCCCTTCCAGTTATCCCAGTTTATTGTTTTTACTATAACTCAAAAATGATTGTATTTTCTTTCAACCGGTGATTCTAGTGACTCTTAGAAGTTTGTGAAATGTGATACCAGTTTTTGGGTAGTCGTGTATAAGTATTTGGGTAATTATAAACTTTCGTACATTATTAATTGGTGATGTTTTAAATATTTATCATCTAGTGAATTGCTTAACGAGTTAGCATATTTAATTTCTATATCTTGGCTTGCCTAGAAACTGAAAGGTTAGGCACCATCACGATCCTGATGGTGGGAAACCTGGGTCGTGACAAGTTGGTATTAGAGCACTAGGTTGCCTATGTATCACAATTCACGAACAAGCTAGGTAGAGTTTGAGGGACTGATACAGAGACGTCTGTGCTTATCCCACAGAGGCTACAGAGTTTAGGAACAATTTCACTTTTTTTCTTCTCTATCATGCGATTTGATCTCTTAGTTCTTATCGAACTTTCTACTCTTTTCCTTTCACAGATGGCGAGGACACGTACCACTTCATCAGCTGATCAGCAGCCCAAGCCCCAGCGGCACCTCCTATGACGGGCAGAGGACGAGGCCGAGCTCGTGCTAGAGGCCGAGGAAAGGGCAGGTTTAGCCTAGAGCTCGAGCAGAGAAGCACCGATAGCGGAGCCTCAGGTGGAGTTTGATGATGAGATTCCATCCCAGGAAATTCTAGCAAGACTAGCTCAGGTCCCATAGGGGTTCATAGCCACCCTAGTGCTTCAGGATGCTTTGGTCCGTCTGGTGGGCCTTATAGAGTGTATAGCTCAGAATGGCACATTTCCTATAGCACCAGCCATCTCTCAGGCTGGGGGAGGAACCCATACTCCCACTGCCCACACTCTGGAGCAGATGATTCCTCAGTCTTAGACTCCAGCAGCTCAGCCAGTGGGAGTAGCTTAGCCAATTATTGTGGCTCAGGCTGCTGGTGGATCAGTTATGTCTTCTGAGGCTTTGTTGAGGTTGGACAAGTTCACCAAGCTTTTCCCAATTCATTATAGTGGGGTAGCTTTTGAGGACCCACAAGATTATCTTGATCGCTGCCATGAGCCATTGCAGAACATAGGGATAGTCGAGACCAATGGGGTTGACTTTGTTGTATTCCAGATGATAGGGTCCGCCAAGAGATGGTGGAATGATATTTTATTTACTAGACCAGCTGGGTCGCCGGCTTTGACTTGGGACCTGTTCTCTCAGCTATTTCTTGAGAAGTTCCTTCCTGTTACTCAGAGAAAGGAATACCGCAAATGGTTTGAGCATCTTCATAGGGTTCTATAACTGCCACTCAGTATGAGACTAGGTTTGTTTATTTGGCCCGTCATGCTCTTCTTATACTTCCAACCGAGAGAGAGAGGGTGAGGAGGTTTATTGAGGGACTTGCTCAACCTATCAAGTTGCAGATGGCTAAGGAGACAGGGAGCAATATTTCTTTCTAGGATGTAGCCAATGTGGCCAGACGAGTTGAGATGGTTTTAGCTCAAGAGAGTGGTCAGGGTTCTGACAAGAGGCCTCATCATTCTGGTGGGTTTAATGGTGCCTCATCTTGAGCCAGGAGTTCTTTTGGTAGAGGCCACCCTCCCAGGCCGTTTGATTCAGCACTCCAAGCATCACACGGTGCTCCAGGTGACCGTGGCCCTCATATGTAGTATTCCGATCAGCCAGCCTACAGTGCACCATTAGCTCCTATCAGTGTACCTTCGCTCCAGAGTTTTCAAGGTGGTTATCCAGTACATCAAGTTTAGTTTCAAGGTCAGTAGTCTTAGTAGCCGAGGTCTTGTTATACTTGTGGTGATTTGAGGCACATTGCTAGATTTTGCCCTCTAGCATCGATCAGTTCTCAGCATCAGGATTCTCGTGCCATGGTCCCGGCACTAAGCGTTCCACTGCCCGCTCAGCCAGCTAGAGGTAGGGGTCAGGTAGCTAGAGGTGGAGGTCAAGGCATTAGAGGTGGAGGTCAGACCGCTAGAGGTGGAGGCCAGCCAGACAGGGCCCCTCCTCAAGAGGTAGTTCAAAGTGGTAGGGCCCAGCCCCGATGTTATGCTTTTCTAGCCAGGCTTGAGGCTGAGTCATCTGATGCAGTCACGTATGGTTTCAGTTTGCAGTAAGGATGCCTCAGTATTATTTGATTAGGGATTCATATGTATCATCTTACTTTACTTTATATTTGGTTGTGCCTCGTGATTCTTTGAGTGCTCCCGTGTATGTGTTCACACCTGTGGGGGATTTTATTGTTATAAATCATATCTATCATTCGTGTGTGGTTGTCATACGAGGTCTTGAGACTCGCATAGATCTTCTATTTCTCGATATGGTTGATTTCGATGTCATTTTGGGGATGGATTGGCTGTCACCTTATCATGCTATATTGGATTGTTATGCCAAGATCATGACCTTAGCCTTCCCATGGTTACCTTGATTGGAGTGTAGAGGGGCTTCTGGTCATTCTACCAGTAGGTTTATTTCTTATATGAAGGCTTTGCGTATGGTCGAGAAGGGGTATTTGGCTTATGTTCGTGATTCCAGGGCGGAGGTTCCTTCCATGGATTCCATACCAGTTGTTTGTACATTCCCATAAGTATTTCCAGTAGACTTACCGGGATGCCACGTGACAGGGATATTGACTTTTGCATTGATTTAGCTCCGGGCACTCAGCCCATTTCCATTCCGTCATACTGTATGGCCCCGCCCAAGTCGAAAGAATCAAAGGAGCAGTTGCAAGATTTTCTTGATAAGGGCTTTATTAGATGTAGTGTCTCGCCCTGGGATGTGCCGGTGTTATTCGTAAAGAAGAAGGATGGCTCGATGAGGATGTGTATATATTACCGACAGTTGAACAAAGCCACCATCAAGAACAAGTATTCGTTGCTGAGGATTGATGATTTATTTTATCAGCCTCAGGTGCGAAAGTGTTTTCGAAGATTGATTTGAGATCTGGTTACCATTAGTTGAGGATTAGGGCATCTGATGTCTCAAAGATAGCTTTTCGGACTCGGTATGGGCATTATGAGTTATTGGTAATGTCATTTGGGCTGACAAATACCCCAACATCGTTCATGGATTTGATGAATCGAGTGTTCAGACCCTATTTTGATTCCTTTGTTATTGTCTTTATTGATGATATTTTGATCTACTCTAGTAGTCAAGAGGAGCATGAGAAGCATCTTCAATCTTTGAGAGACGACCAGTTATATGCTAAGTTTTTAAAATGTGAGTTTTGGTTAAGTTCAGTTGCTTTTTTGGGTCATGTTATATCGTTAAAGTGTATTCAGGTGGACCCTAAGAAGATTGAGGCAGTCAAGGACTGGCATAGACCCACATCAGCTACTGAGATCCACAGTTTCTTAGGATTGGCTGACTTTTACCGTCGGTTTGTGGAGGGGTTTTTATCCATAGCAACCTCGATGACCAAGTTGACCCAGAAGGGTGCCCCATTTAGATGGTCAAACGAGTGTGAGGCAAGATTCTAGAAGCTCAAGACTACTTTGACTATGGCGCGGTGTTGGTGTTGCCCACAGGTTCAGGACCCTATATAGTATATTATGACACATCTAGCATTGGACTTGGTGCGGTATAGATGTAGGGTGGCAAGGTTATTGTATATGCTTCGCGGTAGATAAAGATTCACGAGAAGAATTATACAGTTCATGATTTAGAGTTGAAAGCCATTTTTCACGCGCTGAAGATTTGAAGGCACTATCTCTATAGCGTGTCGTGTGAGGTGTTCACGGATCATAAGAGTTTGCAGTATATGTTCAAGCAATTTGTGGCAGAGAATGTGGTTGGAGCTATTGAAAGACTATAATATCACTATCTTGTATCATCCCAAGAAGGCCAATGTGGTGGCCGATGCTTTGAGTAGGAAGTCAGTTAGTATGGGCAGCCTTTGTACATTCCATTCAGTAAGAGATCGCTTGCATTAGATTTTCAGGCTTTGGCCAATCAGTTTGTGAGGTTGGATATTTTTGAGTCCATTCGTGTTTTGGCTTGCACAATCACTAGATCTTCCTTGTTTGAACGTATCAGAGTCGACTGTATGATGACCCTCCTTTGCTTGTCCTTAGGGACATAGTGCGGTGCGGTGGTGCCAAGCAGGTCACAGTTGGAGATGATGGAGTTTTGAGGATGCAGGGTCGCGTTTGTGTGCCTAATATGGATGGACTTCGTGAGTTTATTCTGGAGGAGGCTCACAGTTCCTGGTATTCTATTTATCCGGACTTTGCTAAGATGTATCAGGACCTGCGGTAGAATTATTGGTTGAGGAGGATGGAGAAGGATATTGTTGCATATGTAGCTCGGTGTTTGAATTGTCAGCAAGTAAAGTACGAACATCCGAGACCTGGTGGTTTGCTTTAGAAGATTGAGATTCTTGAGTGGAAGTGGCAGCGTATTACTATAGACTTCGTTGTTGGACTCCCACAGACTTAGAGGAAGTTTGATGCAGTATGGGTTATTGTGGATAGGCTGACTGAGTTGGCGCATTTCATTCCTGTGGCAGTTTCCTATTCTTTCGGAGCGGTTGGCAGTGATTTATATCCGTGAGATTGTTCCTCTTCATGATGTGACCATGTCTATCATTTCTGATTGAGGTACATAGTTTACCTCGCATTTTTAGAGGGCACTACAATGTGAGTTGTTTCATCCTCAGTCAGACGGACAGTCCGAGCGTACTATTCAGATCTTGGAGGATATGCTCTACGCCTGTGTTATTGACTTTGGAGGTCCTTGGGATCAATTCTTTCCATTAGCAGAGTTTGCCTACAACAACAGTTATCAGTCAAGCATCCAGATGGCTCCCTATGAGGCATTGTATGGTAGATGGTGTCGATCGATGGTGGGATGGTTTGAACCGGAAGAGGATCGGTTATTGGGTACAGATTTGGTGCAGGATGCCTTGGATAAGGTTAAGATTATTTAGGATAGACTTCGTACTGCTCAGTCCAGGAAAAGGAGTTATGCCGACCGTAAGGTTTGTGATGTGGCATTCATGGTCAGAGAGAGAGTGTTGCTTCGGGTGTTACCCATAAAAGGTGTGATGCGGTTTGGGAAGAAGGGAAAGTTAAGCCCTAGGTTCATCATGCCTTTTAAGATCCTTGATCGAATGGGGGAGGTGGCTTATAGACTTGCATTGCCACCAGGTTTATCAGCAGTACATCCAGTGTTACATGTGTCCATGCTTCTAAAGTATCAAGGCGATCCATCCCACGTGCTAGATTTATGCACTGTCCAGTTGGACAAGGACTTGACCTATGAGGAGGAGATGGTAGCTATTCTAGACCGGCAGGTTCATCAGTTGAGATCGAAGAGTTATCCTTCAGTTCGTGTATAGTGGAAAGGTTAGCCTGTTGAGGCAGCTACCTGGGAGTCCGAGTCCGATATGCGGAGTAGATATCTCCATTTTTTCCCTAGCTCAGGTACTTTTCTATGTCCATTCAAGGACAAACAGTTGTTTTGGAGGTGGAGAATGTGATGGCTCGAAAGGTCATCTTATATTTTAGAACCCATTTTGGGGTTCTGAGGCCTTTAAAACCTCATTTTACTCCTTCTCAATTTGCATGCGCAGTCCGGGCGTATATCTGGAAAGCTTTGATGTAAAAAACTGAGGAAATAATAATTTTTGGCTTAAAAAGTTAAATTTAGTTGACTTTGCTCAATGTTTTGGGTAATCGGATCCGAGCTTTGACGGTCCCCGTGGGTCTATAGAAAATATGGGAACTGGGCATTGCCCGAAATCGAATTCTGAGGTCCCAAGCCTGAGAAATGAATTTCTGAAGAAAATTGAAAAGGCTGAAAATACAATAGTTTAAAAAATTTGATCTTGTTGGTATCAGGCTCGTATTCTGGTTTTGGATGCCGGTACAAGTTCGTTATGATATTTATATCTTATCTGTGAAATTTAGTGAGAAACAAGACTGATTTGATGTGGTTCGGACCTTTGGTTGAAAAGTTAGAAGTTTTAAAACTCTCTTGAAGATTTCAAGCAATTTGGTGTTAAATTCGTAGTTCTAGGTGTTATTTTTTAGATTTGATCGCCCTAGCAAGTTCATATAATGTGGACTTGTGTGCATGTTTGGTTTGGAGCCCCGAGGGCTCGGGTGAATTTCGGATAGGATACGGGATGTCTAGACTTAGAAAAAGACCTGGTGTTGGATAGTTGCAGAAATTGCAGGTCTTAGATCTTAGGAGTGCGGCCGCAGAGTGAAATTCGCAGACCGCGGTAGAAGAACACGGCCACGGTGGTGACTTCACAGATCGCAGTAGGGTAAGGCTTAGGTTGCGTGGCCACACCCATAATATCATGGACCGCGGTGGGGGTTCGCAACCACACCCAGAATTTCACGTACCGCATAGTTTAGATCAGAGGGGTACTATATAAACGGGATTTTTCATTCATCTTTTAATTGTTCAAAATCCTAAAACATAAAAGGCGATTTTCCAAACACTTCTTCTTCCCCAAATCATAAGTAAGGGATTCTTAACTCATTTCTTTCACTATTTTACTTCTCTTTACAAGATATCATCCTATATTCTTGGGTTTTCATTGTGGATTTGGGGATTTTGGGTAGAACTTAGGAATTTTAAAGTTTGGGGATTCAGACCTCAAATTGAGGTCAGATTCCAAAACCAATTGTATATCCAGGCTCGGGGTGAATGGGTAATCGGATT
Source organism: Nicotiana glauca (assembly GCA_026770625.1). Taxonomy (NCBI): domain Eukaryota; kingdom Viridiplantae; phylum Streptophyta; class Magnoliopsida; order Solanales; family Solanaceae; genus Nicotiana; species Nicotiana glauca. Next base: position 25,279 of record MU781247.1, read on the forward strand.
TTGGTCCGAATTTTGCGTTTGGACCAAGCGGGCCCGGGTGTTGACTTTTGTTGAATTTTTCAAAAATGACCTAAATTGAATTCCTTGCTATCGTAGGTAGTTTCTAAGACTTAAATTGAATCGTTTGGTTGGTAATTTGCTAGATTCTACTGGTACGGAGGCTTGTGTGAAGGGAAAAGTTGTGATTGATCTTTGAGTGGCCCGCGGAGGCGAGGTAAGTATTGTGGCTAATGTTAGCTTGAGGGATCAGGTATTACTTGCCTATTTGCTACGTGTTTGATTTTGAGTACAACCTATAGGTAGGGTGACGAGTGCCTATTATTGTTGTCGAGACATAGCATGCGAGTTAGTCTTATCCTTGTAACAGGCATACTCTTTGATCATATAATTCATTCTTAGACTTGTTATTCCATGTGTTGAGCAACACTAATCATGTTCTATGACATTTGGTACTGATTGGGTATTAATTCAAAGTGTAGGTTGGTATTGTGGAATTAAATATTAACGTATCACTGGTTCTTGATATTTCTATCTCCCTGTTATTATTGTTTATTTTCTTGGTAAGGGAAAGTGTTAAAGCATGAAGGGTGATGCTGTGCAATACTTTATAAGTGAGTGATAATGCACGAAGGATGATGTCGTGCCATGTTATGATAGAGTTAATGCACGAAGGGTGATGTTGTGCCCTCTTATGAGAGAGTTAATGCACGAAGGGTGATGTTGTGCCGCTTCTATTGTTTCATATGGTGAGGACGGGAGTAAAAGCAATAAGGGTGATGTCGTGCACTTGTTTGCTATGTTATTACCTTCGTTGGTGTAAAGCATGTTAATTACTGCATTTCTTACTATATTATTTCAGGATTTGATATTCCCTCAGCATGTTCCCCCTTCCCATTAATATCTGCTTAATTTTCATTTGTTGATATCTTCCCCATATATGATTTAACTGCACAGGTTCATATTATTGTTGGGTACTAGCCTCGTTACTACTTCACCGAGGTTAGGCTCGACACTTACCAGTACGTGGGATCGGTTATACTGATACTACACTCTATATTTTTTGTGCAGATTTCGGTACTGGACCGCGTTAATCAGAGTTGGGTTGCTGCCTTCAATCCAACATGAGACCCAAGGTAGATTTGCCGACGTTCACAAATCCTGGAGTCCCCTTCCAGTTATCCTAGTTTACTATTTTTACTTTAACCCAAAGACATTGTATTTCCTTTCAGCCAGTGATTGTAGTGACTCTTAGAAGTTCATGAATTATGGCACCAGTTTCTGGGTAGTCGTTTATAGTATTTGGATAATTATAAACTTCCGCAATTTATTAATTGGCGATGTTTTAAATTATTGTCATCTAGTGAATTGTTTAACAGGTTAGCATATTTTATTTCTATATCTTGGCTTTCCTAGCAACTAATAGGTTAGGCGCCATCACGATCTTGATGGTGGGAAATCCAGGTCGTGACACATAACAGGAAATTTCACTCTTTTTTTTTCAAATAACATGAGGAAAGTACATCTCTATGCCTACATGTCAATGTGCATGCCAATGCAATACAACATAGTGATAAAATTATATGCATACTCTTAGAGTATCAATTCACTCAATCCTCCCAATCATTCAGTCCTCTCAATCACTCAGTCCTCCCAGTCACTCAATCCTCCCAAGTCACTCGGTACTCGCGCTCAGTAGGTACCTGCGCTCACAGGGGATGTATACAGACTCCGGAGGGGCTCCTTCAGCCCAAGCGCTATAATCTGCACGGATAACTCACGTGTTATTATATAATAACTGGATCCGCACGGGCAACTCACGTGCTATAGTATCAAGATTTGGCTCCGCACGGATAGCTCACGTGATGCACGTACACCTCACTTGCCATAATATCAATATCTGGATCTGCACGGAAAAATCACGTTCTATAGTTTCAATATCTCACAATCAGGCTCTCGGCCTCACTCGGTCATAAATCTCTCTAGTCTCTCGGGCTCTCAGTAATCATGAAAATCGGCCCAACAATAATGATATGATGTATCAATAAATAGTAATAAAGACTAAGATATGATATGAAATAAATGAAATTGTAATTTTAAACAATACATTTAACAACAATATAACCTCTGTGGGTCTCAATAATACTAGCATATAGCCTCATCATGATTTTTAACATAATTCTCAACTCAATTTCTTTAACACATAAAAGTACATGGATAATGCCAAAATTATTTGACTACAAAATTCCACGGAACCAATTACGTCACAATTTTCACGGTGCACGCCTACAAACCCATCACCTAACATGTGCATCACCTGCAAACAAATCATATAACACGTATTTTCGGGGTTTACACCCTTAGCTCCAAGTTTAGAAATGTTACTTACCTTAAATCGCGAGATTCTTTATTCTGCTATGATTTTGCCTCGCGAATCGGCCTCTTAATGCCTCGAATCTAGCCATAATTAATTAGGTTTAATCAATACAATTTGTAGGAACCAATTCCATATAAAAATACTAATTTTGCAATAAAATTCGAAATTTAACTCAAAAATCGTTCATGGGGCCCATGTCTCGGAATCCCATGAAATTCATAAAATATGATAAAATATTCAATTACAAGTCCAACCATACCAATTTTATCAAATTTCGATAACAACTCGACCTCCAAATCAAAAATTTTCGTTCTTGAAAAGTTTTGCAAAATTCTCGATTTCTTCCATTTTAAATCCAAAATAAATGATGAATATAACCATGGATTTATGAAATATAATCACTTTTGGATATAGGACACTTACCCAAGTCGAAGTCATGATGAAATCCTTAAAATCACCCAAGAACCGCAAAAATCCAAAACGAAATGAAGAAAATGACCATTTTCGGTCCTTAAATTTCTGCCAAATAAAACACTAATTTCGCCCGTAAAAGTCAATTTCCCATCACTAAAAGTCCATTTTCCGCCACTAAAAGTCCACACCAGAACTTGCTTGCCCTAGCAGTTATTTTTCTACTAAAAAGGCTTTAATTCTATCATACAAACTCGGAATTCGACAATTCTTGTTTCTCTAAGTCACAAATAATAGTACAAACCTAGTCATTGAATAGAAACTCAATTCAAATATCATTTGCTCAATCGATACAAATTTAGCTCGTTAAATAATTAACTCATGTTTCGCGCTAAAAACCCAATCAAGCCTTGATGAAATTAGACCAAACCTTCCAAATCATTCCTATAATTCATTATCAAAATTCTGGAAGTCTTGAAATCGAATTTCGATCTCTAGAATTAAAAATTGACTTTTGGATCATTACATGCTTATGCTCAAAACACCAAATTCTTTCAAAAACTCTTCCAAAACTCATTCGAGCCCCATGGGACCCCAACCAAGTATACTAACAAGTCCCAGAATATGAAACGAACTTTGTCAATACCTCAAATTACATTGAACAACACTAAAACTCGAATCACACCCCAATTTAGGCCTATTCCAAACTAACAAATTTCAAATTCTACATTCGATGCCGAAACCTATTAATTCAATTCCGATCGACCTCAAATTTTGCACACAAGCCATAAATTACATAATGGAGCTATTTCAATTTCTAGAATCAGAATTCGATCCCGGTGTCAAAAGCCAACTCCCCGGTCAAACTTCCAAACTTACTATTTTTGCCATTTAAAGCCTAATTTTGTTACGGACATCACAATTAATATCCGGACACACTCGTAAGTCTAAAATCACCATACGAAGCTATTGGAACCATCAAAATTCTGTTGTTTACACATAATTCACTATCCGGTCAATTATTTCAACTTAAGCTTCAAAAACAAGAATTGTTCTTTCAATTAAATCCCAAATCATCCGAAAACCAAACTTGACCAACCTTGCAAGTCATAATACACATTTCAAAGCTGCTCAAAACCTTAAGCCACCGAATGGAATGCAAATTCTTAAAATGATAAGTCGGATCGTTACATAATGCCATGTTTATGGTATTCTTTTGTATACCTCTATATGATACTATAAATAGTGGATGAGAAGTGATATTGTACACATTTGAAAAATACTTGAATACATGAAAGAAATAAGAATCTCTCCTCTTTTTCTCCTCTACATCTCTTGGCTATTTTATTGTTTCATATTGTTACTTTGAACTTAGTTTCTTAACACGTTATCAACACAAGTCTCTAACCAATTGAGATATCTATTTCAATCGGATAGTATCTCTTTCCTATAAGACTTTTACAATAATCACATTAGCCTTATTGCATCAAGGCCAGTGAGCTAGGCAAAGTTTGCAACTTTCCTAAACTGTTCCCGCAATCCATTGAAATATCTTGAAGATGCATTAATATGTCATATGGTTACGTATTTTATCTTAATTCCCTTGGTAAACTAGCAAGTTCCTGAGATTGAGTTCAACTATCTTACATGTAGTGAATCTATGTGTCACGACCCAATTTCCCCTCCGTTGAATTTCGTGATGGCACCTAATCTTAAGGACTAGGTAAGCCTAATAATTGCGGAATAAAGACAATGAATAATAACATCTAAAATTCCTCTAAAATTAATCCCTTATACAATTAACATCTTCCCAAAACCCTGTAGTACATGTCATAAGCTCTATAGAGTTCCGATACCATTTCTAAACACAACCGTATGGAAATAAGTACAACAGTGAGAATATAAAATAGGAAGGTGACTCTGAAGCCTGCGAACGCAGCAACAGGGCTACCTTGAGTCTCCTTGGCAAGAATCCGCACAGCTACTAGCGAACAATACATGGATCTGCACAAAAAGATGTGCAGAAGTGTAGTATGAGCATACCACAGCGGTGCCCAGTAAGTATCAAGACTAACCTCAGTAGAGTAGTGATGAGGAATAGTCGGGACGACTAGCGGTCAAATAAAATGAACAGGATATGATAATAAAATATTGAGATAAAGATAACGAGGTAATATCAACAGCGGAGAGAAATCAAAATATAAACAGTAGGAACAATAAAGGGAGAACACGGGTAGTAATGAAGAATACCAAGTAAATCAGATAACCAAGTAAATCAAGTAACCGAGCACATCAGATAACCAAGTAAATCAACACTGAAATAATAGGAACAAAGACAAGTAAGAATGTATCCAAATAAAGGAAACAATGCCAACTCAATCCCTCACATCATGTCTAATCACAACCCCGACCATCTCAAATCCTCGATTTCTCACATCATAATCTCAACTTCCGAACCCTCAACACACATGCACCCTGTGCTCCCATATTTTCATCTCACTCTTAACAAAAGAAATCCACATGCTATACAATACATAATGTCCATACAAATGCACTCAAGATATTCAAGATGTTCAAAAAGTCTCGTTAACTAATTATGAGGAACCAGCGAGAAAGATGAAGTTATTTTTCGAAGTCATTTAAATAAAGAAAGTACCATTTTCAATCATAATACAACATTGAATGAATTATTACCTTTACCTTGGCATTTAATAATTTACAACTTAGTAGAAATTCCTTTTAAATAAAATACAACCTCAGACAAGTTAAGAAAAATTTAGTTGAGAAACTAATTGAGTCAAAAATATAGAAATAATTGAAGTTTGAAGTATTGTATTATATATATATATATATATATATATATATATATATACACACACACACACACACACACACTATGGATTACAATACAAAGAATCATAGCAGTAAGGGAAATCTAACCCGTTAAAACACTTGAATTTGACAACAACAAATAAACACAGCAACAGAAAGTGCACGGCATCACCCTTCATGCTTTTACACTCATAGAATATCGACATGGGATCTCCCGGGATCCCATCCCGTAATCCCAAATGTAAGTACTTGGGGGATCTCTTGGTATCCCGAGGACCTCTTAGTATCCTCAATATGTACTGGGGATTTCTTGGTATCCCGAGGATCTCTTGGTATCCTCAATATGTGTGATGGAGATCTCTTGGTATCCCAAAGATCTCTTGGTATCCTCAATATATATGCTGGGGATCTCTTGGTATCCATAGGATCTCTTGGTATCCTCAATATATATGCTGGGGATCTCTTGGTAAGCCGAGGATCTTTTGGTATCCTCAATATATATGCTGAGAATCTCTTGGTATCCCGGGCCAACAAATATGAAACATAGCATCCCGGCAAGAGAATCAACAATATGAACAAATAACACCGCGACAAGGGAATCAACAATATAAACAATACATCCCGGTAAGGGAATCAACAATATGATCAATAACATCCTGACAAGGGAAATCAACAATATAAACAATATATCCCGGCAAGGGAATCAACAATTTAAACAATACATCCCGGCAAGGGAACCAACAATATGAATAATAACATCCCGGCAAGGTAAATCAACAATATAAATAATACATCCCGGAAAGGGAATCAACAATATAAATAATATATCCCAGCAAGGGAATCAACAACAATCCAACAATCCAATCACAAGGAAATCCACCACCAAAAGTATGATTAAATAGCAACAAAAGAATCATGGAAAAACTAAGAAAAACACAATAACCTTAACAAAACAACAAAAGAACAGCTAATTCAATTAAGGCAATTAAGGTCAAGTAATCGGCAAGAGTTAGAGGAAAGCTAACGACATTGTATAGAGCATGTAGAGGTAAATTATGCAATTAGATAACTCAGTCATAACAGAATACTTCCCATAGGATGAACATAAGGATCTAAGAACCCTAAAGGAAATTTTCCCACAAATAAGCCCGAGCACACACTCGTCACCTAGCGTGCACGGACTACAGTTAGCATGGAAGGCTCAAGTCCTAAAGGGAAGTCCCCCACACAAGGTTAGGCAAGATATATTTACCTCGAACAAGCTCAAAATCAACCCGAGACCATGTTCTTTCCACGAGTATTCGACTACAAATGGCCTAAATCTATTCAATTAAATTTCATAATATAAATAACACTTCATGTAACTGATTCTACAATTAAATTCTAAGCTAATACGTGAAATTAGGAAAAATGACCAAAACGCTCGTCGGGCCCACGCCTCGGATCCAGGTGAAATTTATATTTCCAGAATCGTCACACTCTCACGAGTTCTTACATACCAAGAAACTGAAATCGGAGTCCAAATGACCCTTCAAATTCTCATTTCAAAGTCTCTTAATCTCAAGCCCTAGTTCTTCAATTTTTGGCCTAGATTCCATGATTTACTAGGTAGATTTCACATTAGAAATGAGTTTTAAGACCAAGAATTTTACCTCCAAATAATTCCCCTTGAATCCCTCTTCAAGAGCTCTAAAAACGATTAAAATGGTGAAAATAAACCCCAAAGTCGCGAAACCTCTTTTAAAACATTTCTGCCCAGTTGTTTCCGCACCTGCGGCCTTGGGACCGCTTTTGTGGTCCTGTATTTGTGGAATAAAGGTCGCATCTGCGACTTATCATTTAAGGACCAATTTCCGCACCTGCGATTACCTATCTGCAGGTGCGGTACTTCTTCTGTGGTGAATTACCCGCATCTGTGAAACCTGTTAATTCTCCCCAAATACGCTTATGCGGTCATTGAGCTGCATCTGCGGCGCCGGACCTGCGGAACCCAAGCCACATGTGCAGTTATGATAGAAAACCAGCAGCTGCTGCAACTCAAACTCCAAAATTTCCTCCGTCAACTACCCGAAATCATCATGCGACCCTCGAGACCTCAACCAAATGCACCAACAAGTCTAATACTACTGTCCAAACTTGTAACAATCCTTAAAATACCTAAAACAACATCGAAACCTCAAATTAACCATGGATTCAAGCCCAAGAACTCTAAATTTCTTGAAATACGCTTTCAATCCAAAGTCTATAAAACCTCGTCTGGATGACCTAAAATTTTGCACACACGTCACATTCAACACTATGGAGCTATTTCAACTTCCGAAATTCCATTCCGACCATCGGATCAAAATCTCACTATCGAACCGAAAACTTCAAAAATTTAACTTTTGGCATTTCAAGCCTAAATTAGCAACGGACCTCCAAAACACAATCCGAATGCGCGCTTAAGACCAAAATCACCATACGAAGCTGTTGGAATCATCAAAAATTCATTTTGGGGCCGTTTACTTAAAAATCCAATTCAGGTCAAATTTCCACCGCTTAAACTCCCAAAACTAGATACCTTTTTCCAATTTGACTCTACATCATCCGTTAACTGAATTCAACCATGTGCGCAAGTCGATAATCGTATTATGAAGCTATTACAGACCTTACACCACTGAATTGAGCTTAAATTCTCAAAACGACCGGCCAGGTTGTTACATCCTCCCCCTCTTAAAACCAATGTTCGTCCTCGAATGTGCCAAGATTCGCCTCGAAGTTCTTAATTCATTGAATGCACACTTCCATCATACACCCGCGGGTGATCCCAAGTCACCACATAAATCTGACGACACCGTCTCACCTGAAATTTAGCCTTTCTAGCAATATCAATAAGCCTTAGAGCTCAATTCCCCATCTCCTATTCATTTCCAAGGGACCTGATTCTAAATCCATATCTAGTATCAGTCTCAACTAGATGCATCTACTTATACCTACACCCACATAGTACAACCACACAACATACACACCACACATAGGCTTATAATAACATTCCTGATCATAACATTTTCCCGAATCAATCATGCACTGGCCATAAACTTCAAATTCGATAGGAACCCTTTTGAAACCTCCACAACACTGAAGATGGTACAATAACCACAAAAACCACATAACAAACACCCGAATCATCCAATCACAACTAATACCAATAGGCACACACTCCACAAGCTAGGACTCAAGAAGTACTGAACGAAAATGACTGAATATGGAAAGGTAACACATCAAGTAGCTATCAAACAAGTTCGTCAAGCACAAATTTTTTCTATCAAAACTAATTTACAACACAATCTAACAAGAAGAATTAAAGCATATAAAAGAATCACAAGGATCTAATACTGATCTAACTCCCACCGCGGTATACAACCCGGTCTCAACACATCAAATCACATAAAACAACGAGGGTCCTGCCCTTCACTCTGAATCTCAAGTAGGGTACACACCAAATCAGCTGGAAACTCTCACTAGATCAATTCCGTCACAATTTACAAGTACTAGCCCGCACACCGGTGGAGCATAAAAATCATGGCTTGTAGCCAAAAATACTCATAAATCACATCAAGCCTTTCGAGAAGGACAATAGAAATTTACTACTAGTCTCATAACTCTAGATAATAAAGAAAAATAGATGATAGATGCGGCTATCACTCATAGGACCTTCCAACAGGGTAACACCTAAGTAGAGTGCAAATCATGAAATGCACCCATAAGTGGAGCAACAAATAAAGGAACTCACCCTGATAAGCAGAGCTATAATGAACTACAGATGGTTCTCCTCTATAACAAATCAAAATCATACTTGAATATATCATCTGGAGTAATGGCCTTAAGCCTACCATATGAAACACATCAACGGGTCGTGCCTCCCCCTCTTGGGCGCTCTCTACTTAACTAAATACCTTGTCGTGAACACACTTGCCCAAAATATGGGAAAATCTCTCACCATGTGGCTAGCATCTCCACACTCAAAGCAACCCCTCTATTGACGTGGTTGTGGGAACTGTGCGCTATGGTACTCTAAGACCCATAAACACCTGAATCACTATGAAGCCTAAAGCGCAAACTGAACTGGCTAACCCACGAACCTCCACCATGTCGTACCCTGCCTCTAGAATAAGGGCCAGTAGATATCTCCAGTCTACAAGGCCTCCTCGCCTCCTTGTACTCTCTCTCTCTCTCTCCTGATCTCGTCTGTCCTCTCGCTCCCGGTCCCATACGCCCTCTAACCGGCGAGCAATCCCTACCACCTGCTGAAATAAAACATCTGACTCCAACTCTCGAGCCATGCTGAACTGAAGTGAATGAGGTACAAACTCTCTCAAAACATCTCTGAAAACTGAACCTATGTAAGTGAAAGTGCATCGGCCTATTAGCTAACTCATATGTCCACCACCACTGATAAGCCGCTCCGTCCAACTGGAACATAGTAAAAGCAACCCCTCTCATCCTTGCGATACCCATAGTGCTGATAATACGATAGCACTCCTCTATGAAACCCATTGTGCTCTCTTAAGCCAAACCGCTGAATGTAGGAGGGTCACTCTTTCTTGAACCTTACAAATTCTAAGTTGCTCTCCCTCGAATGCTGCTGCCCTAACCATGGGCTGAACTGGAACCACAAATTATGTCGCCATGATGCCTAGAACCTGACCAACGGAAACTCGCTACTCTGAGTGTGGTCTTGCTGCGACATGTACTCCTCGTCGGTCTCTGCCTCTAGCAATACCTGCTGCGGAAGCAACGTCATTGATAACTGTAGCTTGTGTCCTCATTGTCGGTGAGAGAATGGAAGGATAAAAATTCAAACTCCAAGATCAATAAGCTCGCACGATAAGAATGAAGGAAGTGAGATTGTCCTAATAGTTCTGTAGCCTCTCGAAGATAAGTACATATGTCTCCGTACCGATCTGTAAGACTCTACTAAACTCGCTTATGACTCGTAGCACCTATGAACCTAGAGCTCTAATACCAACTTGTCACAACCCAATTTCCCCTCCGTTGGCTTTCGTGATGGCACCTAGTCTTAAGGATTAGGTATGCCTAATAATTACGGAATAATAACATCTAAAATTCCTCTGAAATAAATCCCTTATACAATGAACATCTTCCTAAAACCCGGCAGTACAAGTCATAAGCTCTACAGAGTTCCGCTACCATTTCTAAACATAACCGTATGAAAATAAGTACAGCAGTGAGAATATAAAATAGGAAGGTGACTCCGACGCCTGCGAACGCTGCAGCAGGGCTACCTTGAGACTCTTCAGCAAGAATCTTCACAGTTACTAGCAAACAATACCTGGATCTGCACAAAGAGAATGTGCAGAAGTGTAGTATGAGAACACCATAATGGTGCCTAGTACGTATCAAGACTAACCTCGGTAGAGTAGTGACGAGTAACAGTCGGGACACCTACTGGTCAAATGAAATGAACAGGATATGATAATAAAATATTGAGATAAAGATAACGAGGTAATATCAACAGTGGAGAGAAATCAAAATAGTAGGAACAATAAAGAGAGAACACGGGTAGTAACGAACGATACCAATTAAATCAGAAAACCAAGAGAATCAAATAACCGAGCACATCAGATAAGCAAGTAAATCAACAGTGACATAACAGGAATAGAGACAAGTAAGAATGTATCCAAATAAAGAAAACAATGCCAACTCAATCTTTCACATCATGTCTAATCACAATCCCGACCATCTCAAATCCTCGGTTTCTCACATCATAATCTCAACTTCCGAACCCTTAACACACATGCACCCTGTGCTCCCATATTTTTCATCTCACTCTTAACAAAAGAAATCCACATGCTATACAATACATAATGTCCGTACAAATACACTCAAGATGTTCAAGAAGTCTCATTTACATAATATAAGTAGATTACAAATTTTAAACTAATTATGAGGAACCAGCGAGAAAAGATAAAGTTACTTTTAGAAGTCATTTGAATAAAGAAAGTACCATTTTCAATCAGAATACAACATCGAATGAATTATTGCCTTTACCTTGGGATTTAATAATTTACAACTTAGTAGAAATTCCTTTTAAGTAGAATACAATCTCAGACAACTATTCTTGATTCCCTTGCCAGAATGTTATTTTTTGCTTTGTTTATTTGTTGTTGTCAATTCATGTGTTTTAACGAGTTAGATTTCCCTTACTGCTGTGATTCTTTGTATGGTAAGGTGTTGACAACACTATAGATTCCAATACAAAGAATCACAGCAGTAAGGGAAATCTAACTCGTTAAAACACATGAATTGACAACAACAAATAAACAAAGCAACAGAAAGTGCACAGCATAACCCGAGGATCTCTTCGTATCCTAAATATATATGCTGAGGATCTCTTGGTATCCTCAATATATGTGTTGGGGATCTCTTGGTATCCCGTGGATCTCTTGGTATCCTCAATATATATGCTGGGGATCTCTTGGTATCCTCAATATATATGCTGGAGATCTCTGGGTATCCCTAGCCAACAAATATGAACCATAACATTCTGGCAAGGGAACCAAGAATATGAAAAAAATAACACCCCGGCAAGGGAATCAACAATATAAACAATACATCTCGATAAGTGAATCAACAATATAAACAATATATCCCGGCAAGGGAACCAACAATATAAACAATACATCTCGGCAAGGGAATCAATAATATATATATAATACATCCCGGCAAGGGAATCAACAATATGAAAAGTAACATCCTGGCAAAGGAAATCAACAATATAAACAATACATACCGGCAAGGGACATAAAAATATAAACAATACATCTCGATAAGAGAATCAACAATATGAACAATAACATACCAACAAGGGAAATCAACAATATAAACAATGCATCCCGGCAAGGGAAACAACAATATAAATAATACATCCCGGCAAGGGAATCAACAACAATCCAACAATCCAATTGTTGATACCCAATTTTTTCCTATGTATTTTTATACTCAAAATACTTTCAAAATAGCACGTATATGCATATGCAAGCATCCCCAAAGGTTTTGGTATTTTTTCCAAATCTTTAAAGATTTTTAAAACCAATTTATGGCCTATTTTGCACTATAAAATCCAATAATTATTCCCAAAACTTGTCATTTTGGTGAATAATTTATTCTCACATTTTCACAAAAATATAATTTACATGATTTTATATAATTTTACAAGTACATTTGGTATTTTTAAACTAAAATTGCATGAAATTGCAATTTTAGCCTATTTATCGATTTAATGGCATTTTCAATCACAAATTCATTCCCAATATTTTATAAATTAATACTTACATATTGTTTATTAAATTAGTATTTTTAATTTGATTTTTGAACATCATTTACTATTTTTATAAATTCAAAATGGGGAAAATTGACTATTTAAATTGTAGCCTCTTTACTTTCAATTATAGTCCAAATTAAACCCAAATCCCAAAGCCCAATTTACCCCCTAATTAAACGACCTAATCCCACCAATTACCCGACCCAGACCCAATCAAATAAACCCACCCGGTCGGCCTTTTAATCTAGGCCGTTGATCACTTTGATCAACGGCCATGATCCTCCCTTTCCTTTTTAATTCACCACCCCCCAACCCTAATCATTCTAACCAAACAACCGCCCTAAGATCCCCTTCGTCTCTCAAATCCTCTCAAGCCTCTCCAAAACCATAGTCCTATTTCACCGGTCTCCGACCTTGTTTCACCGGAGACTATGGCTTCTCAGACCCTGAGCAGCCTGTACCTACCCCCACATACCTCTATGCTCCTTTTGCTCGAGGTTTCAGAGTCCGACTTTGAAGACCCCGGCTCAGAATCTTTTCGATTCAAGTTTGATGGCCCTTTCCGGTGAGTCCTAGCCCTGTGAGTCCATCTCCGACTCAGGACAAGCCCGTTCCAGGCCTTTCTCATTTTCTAGGGTTTTCTCTGAAACCCTAAGCCCTCGAGGTTTTCTTTGTTTCTCTCTAAGATCTGCTT
>MU781248.1:21137-34985 GCA_026770625.1 Nicotiana glauca
TTGTGCTCCCTTGCCGGGATGATTGAGCTGTTAATTGTACTCCCTTGCCGGGATATTTGCTATGTATTTGTCTGCTGTGTGTCCCTTCATTGTAATTGTTCTTGGGGACTCGGACTGTTAAATGATATTGAGGAGCGGGTTGCACGCTGCAACAAATGATACTGAGGATCGGGTTGCGCGCCGCAACAATGATAATTATGGAGCGGGTTGCACGCTGCAACAAATGATACTGAGGATCGGGTTGCGCGCCGCAACAATGATAAATGAATAATAATGTGGGTTGGGTTGCACGCAACAACAGTGATATGTGGAGCGGGTTGCACGCCGCAACAATGATAATTATGGAGCGGGTTGCACGCCGCAACAGTTATTGACATCTGTGGTTATGTCTGAATATTTATTTCTGTTTTCATTGTGGAATCAAGCTGTTTTTGGTTGTTACTCTGGATTTTTTGGTTGTTACTCTGGATTACTGTTTAATTGTATTTTCCCGCAGCATGTTCCCCCTCCCTTGATGTTGATTTCTTGGTATTCGATATTCCGCTGTATATTTTATAACTGCACAGGTTTATGTGGTGTCCAGTCTAGCCTCGTCATTACTTCGCCGGGGTTAGGCTAGGCACTTACCAGCACATGGGGTCAGTTGTGCTGATACTGCACTTCTGTGCGTTTTTGCACAGGTCCAGGCTTTGAGCAGCAGCAGCAGTAGTTCGATAGCAGAATCTTATTACCACGAGACTGAGGTAGCTTGCAGGCGTCCGCAGCTCCGACGTCTCTTCTTATGCTTTATATTTATACTGCGGTCGCATTGTTTCGAGACAGACAACTGTTATATTTCTTTCAGACCTTTATATGTAGTTTATTCTTAGTGGTTCGTGAGTATGTGACACCAAATCTTGGGTAGAGGATTTATGCTGAGTATTTCGTATTTATTTCAGACTTATAAAGAATTAGACTTCCGCTAGGTTATTATTATTGTTTATGCTATTAAATTGACAACAGAATGAGTTTTACTAATGAAAAATGGTGAGTAAATTGGCTTTCCTAACTACCACGAGTAGGCGCCATCACGATCCCGATGGTGGAAAATCCGGGTCATGACATAAAGAGGCTAAAACGACAGAGTTTTCTATCCTTTTCTTTCAATTCTCCGCATACTTTCTTCAATGGCATTGTTCTGTTTTTTCAACACATCCTTAATGATTGTACTATTTCCTTTGCTCCCGTGGCTTTGTTCTGATACTGTTCTAAATTTTTTCTCCTTTTGTTTGCAATTTGTCTTGGCTTCAGCGACATTTTTAATTTTGGCGAGTTTCCCTTTCTTTCTATAGTTATTGAGCTAGGTTCTCGGTAGTTATGTAGGTGCAGGTTTGCGCTACATAATTATTTTTTATTTTAATTTGAGTTAGATGATATTCTCAGAGCGATTAGTTCTATGAAGAAGGTATCTATTGGAGAAACTCCTCTTGAATAAATAAATATACCAAATTTGTTCGGGAATCCAAATTTCTGACATTGATGGTAATCTAAGAGTGAATAGTTCTATGAAGAAGGTGTCTACTCTTTGCTCTCTTTAATTTGGTCTATGTTTCGTTTCTGCTGTTGCTCACACAACTCGTTGAGCATGTAAAAGTTTGATTCTTTTTTCTCACAGATTACTGATTTAGCTATTTTTATTTAGCTATTGTAGTTCTCTATGACTTTGTACTTTGTTCCTTTTTATCTTTTTGACTTTTTGTTTCAGTTGTCTGATATTGAATATTTTATGGACACACATCTGACTCTTTCATTTTTGATTCATATTTTCTTGGTGTATGCTTTACATGTATTTTGATTATTTGTTCACATGTTTATATTGATATTTCTACGCAGATACTCTTTTCCTACTATCAAGACGAAAATAATAATGAAGTGGTGAAGAACTTTAATGTAGCCAAATTGTTTAGACGTTATACAGATAAAGGGTTGTGAACCTTGCTCTGTTTGCCTCATAAAAGTAGAAGGATCTATGTCAGATAATTCCAAGTATCATAAGTAGGTAACTCCCTCAAAGAACTCTCATTGCTATAAAATTGCCGACTATGATTTAATCTTCGTAGATGTCACTAGCATTTTAACTTGATTTCACTAATAATGTACTTCAATTGCTAAGATTTATTTTAATTGAGATGAGTATTTGGACAAATTATGTTTCCTTCCATGTTAATTATGTGGAACAACAGCAAGTCTCTTTAAACTACTAAAGAAATCATGCCTTATATTTTGGAACTACGATTTATCAAATTTTATAGATTTTCTTTCACTTTAAATGTC
Source organism: Nicotiana glauca (assembly GCA_026770625.1). Classification (NCBI taxonomy): domain Eukaryota; kingdom Viridiplantae; phylum Streptophyta; class Magnoliopsida; order Solanales; family Solanaceae; genus Nicotiana; species Nicotiana glauca. The sequence continues at coordinate 23,451 of MU781248.1, forward strand.
AAGACCGTTACTTTAGCTTCAATCGAAGAGGAACAGACTTATTATGCTAAAAAGACCTCTATTTTCTCCTAAGTTACGAGATTTCTTAACATACCTTCGAACTTAGATGCATATAATTTATATTTTGGTCTTAGTAGAAAGAGGATAACTCATTCTACTAGAAAGGACCTCAAAATTTTCATAAGTTCTTACATATTTATTTTTTCTTTTAGTTAGAAAGAAGGTTCTTACATGTCTAATTGCTCAAATTGTGACTTGGCCTCAGTTGAAGAGGACATAATTGAAAGAGATAGTACCTTCTTTTCGGTGCAAAATCTGATTCTACATGTGTACATCTTGATCTAGGCCTCACTGTGGTCGTTTCTGGTATTACTTCAGTAATTCAGTTTATGAGATAGCAAGGGATTGTATAAACTCATTATCAGTATGTTTTGCTAATAGTATTAGATGTCTCATAGGACATTTAGAAGAAAAAGTAAGAATACACTCGCTTTGTGCCAAAAATGCGGCTGACAAAGGTTCAAAATTAGTCATTTATATCGCCATGTCAACTCTTACTTCTCTTGCATTAAAGTTGATGCATCATGGGTTGCTACATAAGCTATTGTCATTTAACGAACCGATCAAACATCAACAACATATAACATAGTAAATAAAATTGCTTTTCATTTCTCATATTTGTTGATTATTGTCTATGTTGCTGCTTTATGTGCTACATTTTAGGACCAAAACTATTTATTTTTAACAATTACGAGTATAGGCTGGAGTTTGAAGCTTTACTACTGCTGTACTTAGGTAAATCTTGTACCATCTCGATGTTTCAGGAAATTTACGCTTAATTTGTGGAATGAAACTTATTTTGATAATTTCTTTTCTGAAAATTATAAATTATGTCAGTATCCCTACACCTTTTCAATTTTATTATAGGTGTCTGATTCAGGTTTGTATCCCCTTGTTTGGTTATTTGTGCACTTAATTTGGACTGCTTTGTTTTAATTATGGTTTTATTTCATTTATTGCTGATCAAGGTTATGTATTGTAGGAAGCCTATATGTAAATGCTGTAAACAACATGTTAGCAGCAGGTTTAGATGAACCAACAAAGAGAGTAGTCCGTTTTAGAGTGGAAATTAAAGTAGGAGATGTGAGAAATCATTCTGCTGTCGTTGGTATTTTCGATGGAAATAAATGCTGACTATTGCATTGCCGCTCTTCATTCTGATGGAAATTGCATGTCTTCTGTCTTTCCAATGTGAGTAACAATTCTTCCTTTTTGGGGTTCTGTTCAAAAAAGATATTTTATTGCTATTTAATTATTTAATGCATTCATTTAGCTCCTTGGATTTCTCCGAGTTAAATAACGAGACAATCTGCTTAATTGTTCATTAATTAAGATAGATAGAGACCATCTAAATCGTGAATGTGTAAAGGTTCTTTCTTTGTCTTATCTCTAACTTACATGCTCATACATGGGCCATTAAGAGGATTTGAGAGTGTAAACCAAAAACTGGATCATATAAACACCTCTACTAATGTAAACTTGAAATATGCACCTGTGGTACTTTTTATACTATAACATATACACAAAGGCGACATCGCTAATTGTATTTTGTAGCAGATGACAGAACAAAGATACAAACAAACAAGGTCAGTAAGAATGCAACAGACCATATTTGTAAATAGCAATCCGAGTTAAAGACTGCTAGAGATTAATGATTACAATAAAAAACTGATGACAAATTTGGCACGGGAAGAAGCTTAAAGTGCATTATTAAATATGGACAATTAACTTAGCTTGCAAAGTATTTCGCAATTTTAAATTAGAGTCACTTTGGTTAACAACAAAATATCCATACTCTTTTGTACTACAAATCATCTCTCATAGGTGTCTGATTCAGATTTGTATCCCGTTGTTTGGTAACTATATCAAAGTGTTATTTGTGCTCCTAATTTGGACTGCTTTGTTTTAATTATGTGTGATGACCTGTTTCCTCATTCGTTCCATGCTTCTGAGACCTTGAAAACCTCACTTTTAGTTGCATCGATTTGCGTGCGTAATCCGAACGCATAGCCGGAAAGCATTTATGTTGAAAAATGTAAAATCTGTGAAAAAATTTGAAGAATTGTGATATTAATATGATTAAAGTTGACTTCGGTCAATATTTTGGTAAACGGACTCAGACTCATGATTTGACGGTCCTGGAGGGTCCGTAGAAAAATATGGGACTCGGGCATGTGTCCGGAGTCGAAATCCAAGGTCTAGAACCCGAGTAAATTTTTTTTTTCTGTTAAATTATTTTTCTAAAATTATTAAGGAAAATAGAAATAAAAATTGATTAAAAGACTATGGTATTAGATTCATATTTTGGTTCCGATGCCCGGTGCATGTCTTAAATATGTGTTAAATGCTTTCTGTGAAGTTTGGTCGAAATCGGACTTCGTTTGACGTGTTTCGGACCTAATTATCTAAAGTTAGAAGTTTAAGAAGTTTGAAATGAAAATGATGATTTTGAGGCTTGATTCATTGATTTTGATGTTGTTTTCGCGATTTGATCACTCGAGTAAGTTCGTGGGATGTTATTGAGTTAGTGTGTGTTTTTGGTTAGGAGCCCCATGGGCTCGAGAGTGTTTCGGAGGTGGTTCGGGGGTGTTTTTGGCCTTAGAGAATGTTGCAGATATTCTGCTGTCAGTGCCCAGTTATTTCCTTCTATGCGATCGCATAGGCTAGGCCGTGATCGCATAGAGCAAGGTGCAGAGTTCAGATGTCCTTCTATGCTATCGCATTTTCCCTCCGCGATTGCATAGTGCAAATTCCAGCCCCCTTTCTTTCCTTCTATGCGTTCGCAACTGCCTCTCTGCGATCGCAGAGCACTGCCCCCTCTTCTCTATGCGATCGCACTCCTTTCCCCGCGATCGCATAGATCATTTTTTCCTAGTTATTTTAATGTTTAAAAACAGAACAGTACCCGTGGGATTTCCTTCACTTTTCTCACGAGCTCCTCTCTCTAACACTCCACAGGCGATTTTTAAGAGCTTCTTTCTCCATAGCTTCTTAGGTAAATGTTCCTAACTTCATTCCCTCTTAATTTCTTCAAGTAATCACTAATTTTCTAGCCCATAATCATGAATTCAAAGTAGAAATTATGGGTTTTGGGTAGAGTTAGGGTTTTGGGAATTTTGGGTGATTCAACCTCAATTTGGGGTCGAATCTTAAGACAAATTGCATATTTGAACTCGTGGGGTTATGAGTGACTAGGTTTTTTGTCCGAGCCTCGTGTTTGGACCATATGGGCCCAGTGTCGAATTTCGGTATTTTTGGAAGAATACTAGAAAACTCATTTCTAGGCTATGGGATTATGTTGTTGAGCCCTAATTGATATAATTGAATTAATTATGTCTAGATACCATTATTTCGGAGTCGGATTGTAGAGGACAGGCGGTATTGGAGAGTTTATTGCTATTCTTTGGACCGAGGTTAGTGTTTGATCTAACTTTGGCTTGAGGGAATAATATTAGAGTGTTATTAATTATTAATTGCTAAATGATCAAGTACGGTGTATAGGCATGGTGACGAGTATCTATACACCGGTGTCTAGCATGACCGTGGGTCTTTGTTTGTTTTTGGTATATTTTGGGACCCTTCCAGGCTAAATTAATGATTTCTACCTAATGTGAAGAGTATGAGGATTAAATTGTGAATTGTGAATTCTTTGGAGCGTTGGCTCGGACGATAAAAATACTATTGAATAAGAAATGAAAGAAATGGAAAGAGATGTGATTAATCCCTTGCCGGGATGGTTTAAGTATATTGATTATCTCCCTTGCCGGAATTTAGTTGTTTAATTATGTTTTCCCTTGCTGGGACATATTCTTATTATTGTTCATTCCCTTGCCCGTTTGGTTGTGATTGCTGTTGGGTGAGGAAGAGTGATAATGCACGAAGGATAATTCTGTGCCATGTTTTGATTATATTTGCACGAAGGGTCATTCCATGCCATGTTTTGATTATATTTGCACGAAGGGTCATTCCGTGCCATGTTTTGATTATTTATGCACGAAGGGGTATTCCGTGCTCTGATTTGACTATAATTGCACGAAGGATCATTCCGTGCCACGAAATGGGAGTTGTGCGAGGTAAAGCACGAAGGGTGATGCCGTGCATTTTATTTAATTGCTTTGGGTGAGGATAAGAGTAAAAGCACGAAGGTTGGTGCCGTGTAACTGTTATTTTTCCCTGTTTTGTTAATTACTTTTGTGCCCTGTTCCTCACTTAAGTTGATGTATTTTTATATCCGGATTGTACTTCCCCATAGCATGCTTCTCTACCCTTTTTACTGCTTAGTTTTGACATTCTTTCCTATTATTGCATATGTATATATATTGAACTGCATAGGCGTCACGACCCCAATCCCGGTCGTGATGGCGCCCAACATCAAATGCTAGGCAAGCCCGACCATATAACATTCACAACTCAACCACACAACCCATTATCCAATTTATAGCATTAGATTATCAGATGATATAGTTCTAAACATTGATTATAGACAGAAGTGGTACGGAAATCACAACAACTGCCAGTAAAACTCCCAAAGACCTGGGGTCATGAGTCTAGAGCCTCTAAGATAACAAAATAATACATCCTCAGTAATACTGATGTCCTAAAATGCGGAAATAATAAAGGGATAGGGGAGGAGTCGAATCCTGCGAACGTCAGACAGCTACCTTGACAACTCCTGAGAAGCTCTGAAAAATAGTAAATAGCTCAACTATGCTCCAGAGACACATGAATCTGCACACATGGTGCATGGAGTAAAGTGAGTACTTCCAACTCAGTGGTAATAAGAGTTAATAATAACTGAGCGGTAAGAAATCATGTAAGAACACTCCATCATGCTATATGGGACAGTGCAACCTTTTTAGGAAAATAGTAAAACTGTAAAAATCCTTTACAAACATCTAGCTCAGTTGAAAATCTCTTTGAAAATATTCTTTTTCCAACAATAAGCATATGAATGCGATATCAGGTAGTGCAAATCCGCACACAAGTCAGCCCTTCGGGCACAACACTCTATTTATAAATAACACCAGGGTATATGGTACACAGTGCAAGAAATAACGTGGATGCAAATGATATGAGAGTGCTGAATGTCATGCCACGTAGTGCACACATGAATCAATACGTGAATCCAATGCAATTCACATGACCGCTACGGCGTACAACCCGATCCATTTGGGTACCCGCACTCACTCTGGGGGTTTAGACTCCAAAGGGGCTCCTACACCCCAAGCGCAATATCAAAATTACACCGCTACGGCGCGCAGCCCGATCCATGCACAGTCCAGAAATATACATAAGCCCCTTGGGTAATAGTAAAATAGAAGTTCTTAGCTCGAAACATCAGTAAAATATCATTTAAGTTTTCAAATCTTAGAAAGATAGCTGAGTTTGCAAAACAGTATTTAGAACCTTGGACTGAGATCAAATAATATGCAAAGTAATGCAAAAATAGTGATATCAATCCCTGAAGGATTCAAATAATCGGCACGAAGCCCAAAACATGGCAATCAGCCCAAATCATGATAGCATCAAGTAGTTTTCAGTCAATCATACAGTAAAATCAACAACCGGGATGGACCAAGTCGCAATCCCCAATGGTGCTCTACCCCACGCTCATACCTGGCGTGCAAGTCACCATAATACAGCACTATGATGTGCAAATCCGGGATTTCAAACCCTCAGGATATCATTTACAAGTATTACTCACCTCGAACCGGTGAAATCTCTAGCTCGTGATGCCTTTGCCCCTCAATTCGGCCTCCACGCGCGTCGAATCTAACCAGAATTAGAGCAAATGCATTACAATATGCTAAGGGAACAATACCCAATCGAAAAATATCAAGAATCTTGAAATTAAGAAAACCCGAGCCCCGGGCCCGCTTCTCAAAAGATTACAAAACTTAAATTAACGGATTCCTCGTCTTGCCACGAGTCTATACATATCAAATTCATCAAAATCGGGGTTCATTTGACCCCTCAAATTCCCATTTTTAACTCTCTTAAATTCAAGCCCTAAACCACCATTTTTGACCTTTGATTCCTCAATTATTCAGTATAAATCCATGTTTATACACCACAAAATCAAGCTCTAAGTCCAAGAGTTCATACTTGATAATAGCCCTCGAAACCCTCTTCAAAAATCGCCTCAAAGCTCTCAAGGTTCGGAGTCCAAAATGTTACTCTTTCAAAATTTCACGAAGATGATGTTCTCACTTAACCTTCCGGTTATTTCCAATTCTGCGGATCTAATCCCGCTTCTGCGCCTTCCGCTTATGCGGTCAACGTCCGCTTATGCGGACTTTTCACTTAAGGCGACTTTTCCGCTTCTGCGGGACCGCTTAAGCGACCCAACTCTCCGCTTCTACGGATCTTGACCCGGCTCCAATTTCCGCTCCTGCGAGACCCAGCTCGCTTCTGCGAGACCGCATTTGCGGCCTCCTTTCTGCATATGCGGAAATACCTGCTGCAACCCAAAACCTGCAATTTCTAACTTCAAATTCCTTCCGCTTAGCCACCCGAAATCACCCCGAGGCCCCTGGGACCTCAACTAAAAGCACAAACATGATCTATTACCTTATTCAAACTTGCTCGAACCATCAAAACACTATCGTTAACATCAAAATCATCAAATTTCACCAAATCAAAGCCTAAGTTCTTCAAGAACTTCAGAAATGCATTTTCGATCAAAAATCCAACCAAACAATGTCCGAATGACCTAAAAATTTGCAGACATATCCAAAATCACCTAACGAAGCTACTGCAACTCTCGGAATTCCATTCCGACCCTCGGATCGAAATCTCACCTATCAATCGAAATTTGCCAAAATTAAAACTTCGCCAATTCAAGCCTAGTTCTACACCGAGCCTCCAAAATCAATTCCGATCTCACTCCTACGCACAAATCATCCCCCGAAGCTAACCAAATCACCGGAATTCACATCCGAGCCTTCTAACTATATAGTCAACTTCCGGTTGACTTTTCCAAAATAAGCTTTCTTCTAAGAGGCTAAGTGCCTCATTCCCAATTAAAACCAATTCAATTCTATCCGATCAACTCAAATACTGACATTGAAACATAGAGCAACATAATATGGGGGAAACGGGGCGGTAACTCACGTGACAACGGGCCGGGTCGTCACATCCTCCCCAACTTAAACAAACGCTCGTCCTCGAGCGTACCCAGAGTTGTCCTAGAAGCCAACCAATAGCTAAATGACCTTACCAAGCATATACCCGACGTGATCCTTCGTCACCCTATCTTACATAGGTCCGATAATACCACTCCGCTGAAATTTCACAGTCCATCTGGGCCATAAATCGCAGAACCACATTGCACCTTCCGAAATCATACTCAAAATCAGAACCTCACGTCAATATTCAGAATAAACTCGAACCAGCTGTAATAAACCATGGCTGCAACCTCAGGTGAAATCATGCAATATATCACACAATCCAACACTCGAAATGATAGTCACTATTCACAGCAATTTCCCCCAATACTTAATTACCGATAGGAACCTCTTATTAGCTAAAGTTTCGCTCCAACACTTTCGTATCCTGCCAAACGATGATGAAACGCGCAGTAAACCATAACCATTTCTCAGACCAATCATCCATGAAGGCATTTCTTCCCTTTTGACTAATACCACAACAGCTTCCGAGCTGGACCTCGATATTATCCTTTCAACAAGTCGAGATCAAATCCGATCGTATACATTAATGATTTCAATGATCTCTTCTGACCAAACACACCACTCTGGTCATATGACACCTCGGCACAGGCCTAAGCCACAACTTACATAATCCACGCACCAATGATGGGCGGTTTGAACATACTCAAATTATGACAAATGACTCAAACAAAAGAGCTATACCCCAGGCTCAACAGTACCATTACAACACAAAGCTGAGACCCCATCTCAAATCATAGAAATGGAGTACCCGAATCCTCCTCGAAAGGTCATAACTTCACGTGGCCTTGCCACAACGCGCGATCCTATCCAAACACCGCCACACATGAAGCACCTCAAGTCACCATGCTAAAAATTAGACAGCCACGCAGAGATTGGTGTCTGAAACAAAGCAATCCATCACACCTACGGTGAAGCAAGTAATATACACCATTCAATCTCGAAAGGACACAACCGAAGCGCTATTCGCCTAGAAACACCCAATACGGACTTTCTTCAAAAACCAGGAAGCAAGATATACCAAGTAACATATGGAAAACTATTCTCAACACTGTTGCGGCATGCAACCCGATCCAGATAACATAGTCGTGGCGGCGTGCCACCCGATCCACACAAATATCTCACATAGGGAGATGCATATCGAGCCAAATTTGCTCATTACAACAAAATACTGAGTGCATAACAATATCTACATATAGCGTTGTAAGCTACAAAACTCAAACACAACTGAGGTCCTCCCCCCTCAACGTCCACTATGAATCTCGATAGCACCGCACTATATGTGCCCACAGTCCGAAAATCATAACGCCTCACAGCATCGAAAAAGCAACTCATAGATCTCCTCAGATCACTAACAAGCTCAATAACGGTAGATTCAACCTATCCCTCAACAATACATATTGGGGCCAACCAAACCATCTCAATCCGAATACGTAGCCACATCGGCCTGCCAACGAACTCAATACCAAGAAGCCTGAAGCTGCTCCTTCCCCTTTTTATAACTCCTGCCGGAGCCGTATGATACGGTGCCTGACACCGAATCAATACCGAAATCCACAATCTCGCCCGGCGACATGCCCGGCCACAAGGAATGCATCTGAAAAAGTCCCTCAATACCGGAACTGAATCAATGATAGAAATCTCTATACTGACATCCGTGACAAAGGCCCAATTAAGGAAAGTAATCCTTCCCAGCTGTCCGCTGATCTTTGGAATACCAACCACTCTGCTATAACATAATCCGATGCACCTCGCCATGCAACCGATAGCATTTTCCGGCATATCCCATATCACAATAGTATAGAACAACCCACATTGCGACAACCAGTCTACAGTTCAATATCATATATAAAATCTAACATACCAACAAAGAAGGACCCGTTCGGGCCTCCAATCCAATAGCTGCTAAAGGTACCAATACATACTATCCACAACCACTACATAGCCTGAACATGAGAACTCCCAGTCATTCTTTGAAGATATTCTAAAATTCTCCTGTGCCATTAAACTCACTCAGATATCAACAATCGACCTATCAAGAAAATGCTGCAACACTACCGAAGTGCCATCAACTTAATCACATTGCCCTTTTTCTGAAACATATACCCTTGTCAAATCACTATGATTAGCAACACCCTTTCCTTAGTCATATAAGGATCATTCACCCTAATCCTCTGAAGATCGATTCTTAAATCACCTACAGCTGCCCGTGCTGCTTAAGAATTTAATGACTTCCTATTCTGAACCGAATCGAACCTTACACACACAAATCCCAATCCTCCACAACATATCGCATATACCATGCCACACTAGGATAATATGAGAACTTTTATCTCCCTTCTGCGCCGCAGACATCGATGCACTCAACTAGTCTAGAACTTTCATTGATCCCATTTAGAAGAAAAATCATTACACACTCCATGCTTCGCATGCCCATAAGAAATATACTTATCTTCAAACCACGGTAAAACCCAACAAGAAAATCTCTGCCGACTCCAGTTGTACAAGCGAAACTACCAGGACTGAATCCTTTTATCTAAACCAAGCCGAGCAAGCCGTCAAAACCCAAGAGCATTGCTGCAAATTGCCCGTAAATGCCCATTACTTCGAATACATACAAGGAATTAATCATACCCTTACCATACTGATTCGGTCTATTATCAAGCTATTCCGTCTATCAAATTTTTCTTTTTATCCATCATCAACTTGATATTCATCCTTGCTGTAGCATCACAATGCCTCAATCCGGGCCTACCTCACGAGACTCGAACATAAGATCACACTATCTAAGACCCATAGGCCACCGAATACTCTCTCAATGCTTCCCAAAAATACTATATTCCAGAATACTTTACTTGAAGAACTTCCTACGAATCAGAATTCGTTACCATTACTTCCCAGATACCGATACATAGAATCATATAATTAGCATAAGATACCACAAGTCTTGATCTCTTCCTAATGGAAACACAGTCTCTAGCCACATACACTACCTTAGACACCTGATGATTACATGCAAAAATCTCGAACACAATAAAACCATTCTCGAGAGTCATTCACTCCTATTCCAACTGCAATTTACCTGACTTAACGAACAGAAACACTCATGCCTTATTAGCACTCTTGAACCGTAGGATATGATCTCATTCCAATACAAACAAACATCTTCCTTTTCTACATACTGAGCCTTCTTTATCAACAACAGCTCAAGATATCCTATTATTTCCTTACGTCTACGAAGCACCATATAACCTTTATCAAAAAATTTTCTTCACTCGTGCCATCCTCGGCTCACTTTCTGCAACCAGGACTGATCCGCCAGCATACCTTGAAAATGAACCAACATAGCACATAACCGTGCAATCAGCTAATCAACCGCAACCTTCCCAACGTAGCTCAAAGCCACCTATCAGGACACATTTAATAACCCATAATACTTTACTCTAATGATGCCACAATATTATAATGAGAATAAACTCAAATCATCTACTAGTTTATGAAAACACAAACCCTCGAATACTGAAATCCTCTACAAACTTCGTATTCATCCCCACATCAGCGAGTCCACTCTCTTAACCGACCAGGATTTATCAAATTTCAACACGTATCCTTCAATTATACTTGAGATCTTCTAACAGTATACATAAGAATCGTACCCCTTAAGAACACTCCGCAGGAGATATCCCACCTGCTTCACCTCAATTTAGTATTTCAGCACACCTTCCACCATCTTACACGTAACACAACCATTAAGTCTTCCTGATTCTGAACTCATATCGCCACACATAGTGTACTTCACGTCCAAACTAGGAGACACGAAAATATTATTCACGCGCCCATATTCGGGCTACACATCAAATCACAATAGGAAGCGAACCACTTAACAGTTCACCTACTATCCAGCAGACTTCTTCATCACTATCAAGTTATATAGATATATCTCGCAGTACCAACATACTCATCACATGAATACCAAACCGCCATTCCGGCTAATAGCGACAATACCGAACATATNATTCAAAATTTCACGAAGATGATGTTCTCACTTAACCTGCCAGTTATTTCCGCTTCTGTGGATCTAATCCGCTTATGCGGTCAACGTCCGCTTATGCAGACTTTTCACTTAAGGTGACTTTTCCGCTTCTGCGGCACCACTTAAGCTACCCAACTCTTCGCTTCTGCGGATCTTGACCTGGCTCCAATTTCTGCTCTTGCGAGACCCAGCTCGCTTCTGCGAGACCGCATCTGCGGCCTCCTTTCCGCAGATGCGGAAACACCTGCTGCAACC